>FIZR01000108.1:0-11380 GCA_900060175.1 Ferrisia virgata | reverse complement strand
TTTAGTAAATTATACAATTCTAAAAGTTAAGTGAAATGAATAAAAGAATTTGTTCGTGAAGTATTGTGTTTATAATTCTGTAACACCTGCTAGTACCAATTATTCAAAAAAAAAAAATTTCAACCATCCTCAGAAAAGTTGAGCATTAAAAAGAAAGAAAATCAATCCTTGATTTTTTCCATCTATCTTTTCCTAGTAAATACTTCAATAGTCCGGATAGGCCTGTAAATTACAACAAAAAAATTGTATTTTCATTGCACGAGACATTTCCAACAATAAATAGTGGTCAGTTCGCAGAACGTGTAGTGCGTTTTAAGTAATATCTCGTGTCAACTTCTCAGCTCGGATGAAATTTCTTACGGAGGTGTATGCAACACGCCAAACGCCGACGGACACTCGAGGTCGATCTTTATCCCTTAGGCAGCAACAACGTTAATTTCCCTAATAAATGAGTTACTCCGCGGTATAATAGTCTGTAAAGCACTTCGATGAATTCCACCAGATATGAAGACCTCCATCGGTCGTCTACCAAGATTGCGATCTTATTCTTTTAGCTCACTTGGCAGAGGGTACATAAAATTCACGTTATCCGAAGACGTAGCAGACTTCGCAGTATATTGCAAACAAATAGCACATCAGTGAACACGACCATGTTGTAGGTGGATTGCGTGATTGTTTCCGTACCTACGTCAATGTGTATTCATCCGATGCGGCAGACAATAATCGATAGTCTTCGCAGTTTTATCGTCGTCGTCTTCTTCTTATTTTTATTTTTCTCTACGGCTTTGGCATTTGCTAGTACAGAACACGCTACAATTCTTCAAATTCACTTGGTATATTGTTGTTTCGATGATTTATGGTGACATTTTTGTCTGTACGATTGTTCTCCGGAAGGTTTGAAAGAATTTTAAGACTGAAAGGTATTAATCAAAGCTACCAAATAGGTACATGATTTTCACTCGTAATATCAATAAAGTCAAATTTTGGCAAAGAAATATGTATATATTACTAAAAATAGTTTTCGTATAGGCACTTATGGCTTTTTAACCTGATTTTCTATGTCATATTGTCAATGAAAACCATGCTATTACAGTCAATCGACTGAGGGCAGATAAGGTGAGGGAGGGGGGATCGGGGATATCAACAAAATCCGTTTTGAGGTTCTAGAAGACCATTACCACCATTTTTTGCCATGTCAAATGTTTATTTTTTTTTTTTCACGGAAGACTAGAGCCATTTACTCTGCTCGATACTGACCAAAATCGCCCCAATTCGGTCATTCGGCTCAATTTGACGGCGGATTTGATATATATGAGTGGGCATGACCTTGGATCAAAATTCAGTTATGCCTAAATTTGGGGAACGGGGTGTTGAGGGGCCAAAAATGGAAAAATTGTTTCTATTTCAGTCAGTTGATCGAGGATTCAAAGTTGTATAATATATCCAAAAATGAACCTCCTAGGTCAGTTGGACAGGAAGATATAAGGGGTTGACCTTGAAACGTGGCTTTTCCTCTCCTACCTCCTCAAAAAATTGACATAGAAAATTAAAATTCATGCATATTTCGCAGAGGCTATAAACATGCTTTTTGGTAGTTTCGACTTTTCAACCTTACTGCACCTCCTCACAGCCCCTAAAATGTGGTTTTTTGGCCGATTTATTTTTTCCAAACACTAAAATCATTTGCTTTGCTCGATACTGACCAAAATAACACCAGTTCGGTTAATTGACTCAGTTTGGCGGCGGATTAGATATATATGAGTGGGGATGATCTTGGGTCAAAATTCAAGTATGCCCAAATTTGTGGGAGGAGGTGCTGAGGGGCCTATAAACGCAAAAATTGTTTACATTTGAGCCAATTGATAAGAGGATCCAAAGTTGTATATATCATATCTAAAAATTAACCTCCTAAGCCAATTGCGACAGGAGATATGAGGCCCCAAATAAAGCTAAGAAGTTGAAATTTGGTACGTACATTTAATGGACGGCCTAGGTGTACCTTTTGGGAGTGTTGACTTTTCAGCCTCTGTACATGGCCTCGTAGCCCCAAAAATATCGTTTTTTTTTATCGCTTTTTCTTCTGTTTTGACTTTATTCCTCGTATAACTCTCTCCAAGTGTAGTTAAAAAGTTGAAATTTGGTATGTGCATTTAATAAAGACCCTAAATATGCTTTAAACGGTTTCGACTTTTCAGTCCCATTACACCCCCTCATAACCCCAAAAATGTGTTTTTTTGGTCGATTTTTCTTCTATTTTGAGTTTATTCCTCGCATAACTCCTCTCCAAATTGAGTTTTAGATGTTGAAATTTTGTATGTAGATTTTAAACGTCGTGATTTTTGGGTTTTCGACTTTTTAGTTCCATTGAACCCCCCTCACTCTCATTACTGATTAGGGAAAAAAGCATCACTTTTTTCAATGCTCGTGATTATAATACCTCACGAAAATCGGAGGCTGAAAAAGCATCGCAAGCTTCTTTTTTATATTGTGTAGTGGAAGAAATTCTTATGGTTTTTTCGCTCTAAATTAAGATTGTAGAAATTGATTTTACTATTTATGATTTCATATTGAAAAAACATTTCAAATAGACGACAGATCGACACAGAATACGTGGGTCCTACATTCATAAAAAAAAAATACTCGTTATAATCCCACCATTTGTATCTTATAATATTCGTCTGAGCGACAAAAATCGCGCCAAAAACTGCCATTCACCGAGTTGACTAATCGTCACATAACATACTGGTAGATACGTTCATCCCATTCATAAATGCCGCCCTTTCTCTTCTTCGTTGCCCTTCACCTCTCATGTACTTCCTACGAGGACTCCTACACAAACACTAGAAGAAGAACTAGATTACATAATTAATATGTGTACCGTAGAAAAACAATCTTCACATCGTTTAAAAATCACATCTCGATATGGTGCGAATCCGACTACTACCCGCATATCAGATCTTAGCTTACATACAACCACATACAATCTACGTAGGTTACTTACTTACTCGTACATAGTAAAAATAAAAAAAAATAAAAAAAAGGTATATAAATAAAAAATATATTATAAGAGGAAACACTCACGTATGGGAAACCTTTGCTGTATAACCAGATCACTGACATCCAATTTAGTAAACGGATACCGATAAATAACGATCGTAATAATAATTACTCTCGCGTTTTAATTCGAACGTGATTACACACGATTAACCGCGATACGATGCTCTTCCTCTGAGGTTGTTGACGTTAGGAGGGACGAAAGGTGGATCTCGGCGTTTCTAATGAAATAATTAAAATCAACGGAAACATTAAAAGAAAAAAGGCAACTGTTGTGTACAGAATGCCTCTTCCTCCCTCAAACCAGCTGCGACAAAGGAACATTGCCTATCCATCTATATGCATCGTCGTAGTATGTAGTACTTGTTACTTTATAGCTTACGAAGAGGATGAAAAAGATGTTGACGATGAGTCGTACCGTAGACTTGGATACAGCATCCAAGTCCAAAGTCAAAGCAGGCCAACAACAACGAACCTCATTTTAAACTCAATATCAGTACTGGTTGCTCCTCTGTTCGGACTTCGGAGCGCTATAAAAATGCAGCAACAAACTCTATAAATTATATTTTTACTCGCGAGCAAGTTCAACTACACCACCAACACCGGAGATAATCCGATAAAATGTAATAGAATCGGCGGCGGACCGGTTTTCGCCAGGCTATATGTCTACGAATACATGTAATATGTATCTAGGTACCTACGAGTACGTTTGTATAGTGCATAGCCTACTCACACATAGATGAAAATAGTGTACTTATTTTCACGTATAGTGGAGAAGACCTGTACCAGTACAGTAACGACAACAACAACACTGGCTTAGAAATTGGTCGATATCACAGTTGAGGCTGAGGAGGCTAGGTGAATAATTAACGACAACGGGGGCTTCGCGATGATTTTATTCACCGCTGTACCACCGCACTACTATGGTAGACTCCCGACTTCACGGTTCTCTCTCTCTCTCTCTCTCTCTCTCTCTCTCTCTCTTTCTCTTTTGCTTTAGCTCTTTCTGACAGTGTACTGTACAGCTCCGTAGTCATATATAAGTATACATATTTAATGGCGTGTTATGCACTTCAGATACCTTCAAACGTTTCGGTTCGGTTCCAACTGGTCTAATAGAAGTCTAAAAACGGAAAAGGTGTGGTTGATTTCATCTTTTCGCCGTCACCGCGACTCGCTTCTTTTTTTTTCCAACTTCTTTAACTTCGAACGAGCGACGCTCATGGTAAAACACTTTACAGCACTCTTGAAAACTAGATTTTATATTTTCGATGCTTCTATAGCAAGTGCATACAGGGTGTCCTGTACGAAATGATGCTGGCCTTGGTTGCTTTGCGTGAATGTAAATTTTAAGTATACACCAAGATTGAATCTGAAGGGACTCTTGGTCTATAATAAATTTTAATATGACGAATATTAGTGTAGGAGCTAAATCAGAATATAATTTGAATGTCCGATTTTTTTTTTATTCAAAGGTTCACCAAATAGGTAAATGCTCAATTGTAGAGGATGTTTAAAAATCTGTAAATTGAGATTGTGTAGTCTTCCAGGTGGGTTGACAAAAGCTATGATTGAAATCCAAAGAACAATAGAAAGGTGTATTTGAGAAATTTCTCTTATTTGGATTGTGGAGGAATGGATGTGGAAGAAAAGGATATCAAGGTGTCTAGACCCACGAAAGTTCCCACGAAAATGATTCTTAGCAACCTACTAATCTTTGTATATATCTATACGCAGCATTTTAGATGCAAAATGCATAAGCCTTGTAGAAGATAAGAGGATTGAGGATTTTCCTGGCCACCCCTCTCTCATCTCCTCATTGGGTCGATTTGCTCCAGAAGTTCAGCTCAGACGATATTCTTCCGAAAATCAGATACCACTAATTTTCGTGAAAATTTGCGTTTTCATTTTTTTAGTTGCCGAATCCGAATTTCACCACGGAAATTCCCATAAATGAACCGGTTTCATTCAAGAAGCATACAAATTTTGTACGATTTTTTTGAACATTCGAATGCTATTTTTTTCGCTGTATTGAACATGAATCTGATCATGAAAATTGGTACGAATAAACCGGTTTGAAAATAAACCAGTTTTATTAGATGAATACAAGAAATTTGCCTGGTTGTTTTGAAAACTTGTATGTGGCCTTTATTCACGACGCCGAACAGAAATCTGATTGTGATTATGAAAATTGATACAAATAAACCGGTTTCAGTATAGAAAGTGTTTTCGATTTTTTTGAAAATTCGCGCAGGTGCTGCCTTTTTTTGAAAGGGCTGAACCGCAAATCTGATTATGAAAATTGGCGCAAATGAACAAGTTTCACGATGAACCGGTAATTTCTGTGATGAAACCGGTTCATTTGTGCCAATTTTCTTCATCAATTTCATGGTCAGCTGTTTGAAAAAAAAGCTAGTGACAAATTTTCATAATCGTCAGACAAAATAGTCTATATTTTTATTATGAAACCGGTTCAATTTCAAACCGGTTCCTTTCCACCAATTTCCATAATCTGATTCGTTTTCAGCTCTTCAAAAAAAGGCAGATCCTGCGCGAATTTTCAATTAATTCGAACGAAATTTCCATACTGAAACCGGTTTATTTTAAAACCAGTTCTATTGTGCCAGTTTTCATAATCGGTTTCATGTTCTCTTTGAAAAAATGCAGCATTTGTGTGAATTTTCAAAAAAGCCGAACAAAATTTCTTTACTGAAACAGGTTTATTCCGAAACCGGTTCTATTCCTTCAATTTTTATAATTAGATTCCTGCGCAGTTGTTTATTTCAAAGTATTTCTATAATGGAACCGGTTCGATTTCAGACCGGTGCCTTTTTTCATATTCAACTCTTAAAAAAGACTACTTGTAAATCTTCAAATCCGAAGGACAAAAATTCCTGTATTGTTATTACGAAACCGGTTTATTTCAAAACCGGCTCCTTTCCAACAATTCTCATAATCGTATTCGTATTCAGACCTATGAAAAAATGCGGTATCTGTGCGAATTTAAGAAAAAATGAACAGAATTTCTGTACTGAAACCGGTTTATTCCGAATCAAGTTCATTTGCACCAATTCCCGTTATCGGATTTGTGTTCATCTTATCACAAAAATGCCGTATCTCTACGAATTTTCCAAAAAAAAAAAAAAAAAACTAATCAAAATTTCTATACTTGAACGGGTATATTCTGGAACCGATTAATTTGCACTACTTCTCATAATCACATCTGTGTCCAGTACGTTTAAAAAAGGCTCTGTCTATCTTATAGTTACACCTGGACCATTTGTTTTCTAGCATGAGATCTCTGTAATGGAATTTTTTTAAACGAAATTTTTATTTTTGGATATTCTTTTTTTTTCATGAAAATTTACCTACTCTTATTTTTCCAAGAGTTGAACTCGAATTTCGCAATGGAAATTCTGGAAAATTAACCTGTTCCGAAATGAACCAGTTTCATTATTGCAATTTTATACGTTTTTTTCGAACATATAAACAGGAACCTGATTACAAAATTTAGCGCAAATGAACTGGTTTCATTACATGCATTACTGGTTCATCTCGAAACTGGTTCATTTTCCCTAGTTTTCATAAGCAGATTCGTCTTCAGCAGCTGAAAAAATGCAGTACCAGTGCGAATGTTTAATAAAATTGGAAAACATTTCAATCACGAAACCGGTTCATTTGCCAGAATTTCAGTTGCAAAATTCAAGTTCAACTCCTAGAAAAATGAGAGTACATGAATTTTTACAAAAATTAAAGGTGTGTCGTTTTCGAAAGAATACCGAAAAAAATTGAGATCTTACTAAAAAAAATTCCTCTTCAGGATGCTCGTGTTGAAAAACGAATGGTCCAAGTGCAACAATGTCTCAAAATATACACGTGCATAAAAATGAAAAAAAGACCTGTATTCATATAAAGAAATTTTTGTCATTTTAAAAATAATGATGTCAAGTATTATAACATCTTATATTCATTTATTGTATTCAAATGTATTATTTCGAGTTGACATTTCGCGGAACACCCTGTATAACATCACCATCGCATAATGAAACCAAAAAAAAAAGTTATGAAAACACAGGAAGCATTTTATACAAACGTGTAGATTAATCAAAACCTTAAAATGAATCTAAGGTCGAACTGTCGTGTCGTCGCCTCTATTCAGTGGTCGACATGGATGGGACGAAATCGTTATCTTAAATGATTAGTGACAATATGACAAAAGCTTTCAGTTGCTCCGTTCGTCCATTATCTCATCTCGGGTCGAAAAAAATGATCATTAAAAAGAAAATAGAGCCTTCGAAAACCATTACTTATTAAACGTATGCGTTTGTGTTGTTAATTTTCTTAGAAAAGATACGTGATTTTTTCACATTTAAAATGAAATAGATTCGAAATTTAACGAGCTCGCTACGTCAAGGTATAGGTACATGCATACGTTATCTATTTGGTGGCGCTCGTGTGGTCAAATGCACGCCGTTGATGTTATACTCGTCGAATTAAATGATCGAATAAATTCTACGAAATTACCAAATGTCTTGAAACGGTACGATGTGCCGCACTGAGCCGCCTCTCTAGAACTTGTGGAATAACCGCGATTCATCTTGCTATATTTAAAACCAGTCTATAATGCAAACCAGCCCGACTGTTATTTTACCCTTGTACGTTCCTCTTGCCCCATCAGCGGGTCGTTCTCTTTTCTAATCAGTTTACCTAATCGTTTACATATATGTATATGGAAATGACACCATTAAATAACCTGAAGAGAAGTAAGAAGGTACCGAAATTTTTCCATATAAACACAACCGTACCAGTTGTACTGGAATAAATTTCTTAATAGGTATACGATCAACAGGTAAGTAAGTATCTAATAACTGAACACGATTCTTGTGTTTACACACGAATACGATGGAGGTGATGTGACGTCGTCTAAGATCTACCATTCACTAGATCATTACTAGTCGGAATGTGAATATGATTAGAGAGGATGAGATGAATTTTTGGATATGCGAAGTATTTGAGTTGGAATTCTATCGTGGGGATTTATTCCTGCAATAAAGCCAATTTTTATTCTTAAACTAGAGTTTTTTGAAAGAAATTTGGATGGAATATTTTTCGATAAAGTCAACGGTTCATATACCAAAATACGTTTATTATTGAACATGGTGCTTACTTGTGAATATTTCATAATACTGTATTATTTCTATTTTTAAGGGTGTTAATTATGGCTTGAAATTGGTTAAAAATTAATTTTTTTTTTTTAATATTCTGCATGAAATTTAGTTTGAACCCGTCCTCTAATGAATGTTTTATTTGTTTGTTTTCAGGTATGTTTCGTGCATTGTTATAGTATTTTTCCCATGCTGTTGGTTGCGGTTTAGGTTTGTCCATAATTGCGGAAAAAGTAGTAAATCAGGTACTACCTTTGAACACTACGAATAAAATATTGATTTGTTTTTAAAGCTGAAAACTAGCTTTTCGTCGCAGTTTTCTAGAATTTTAAACAAGTAATAAATCGTTTCGTGTACAAATAACCTGCGTATATGACCCATTGACCTTATATCTAATCATTTATTGGTAATTATTCAGAATTATCGAAGTTTGATGTGTATAAATGAATGCACTTGCTGCTGAACACGATCTACTGTGGAATATCGTGATTCGAGAGAATTGCTTTACCAAATTACCAGTACCATTTAGTAATAATTACATTATCAATTAACACAATAGTCGGGATGAAATCATCAATTTACAACGTGACTGTATGTATTGTTTATGATGTAATGTTATTTCATCTACATACATATCGATCAACTAAGACTATGGTGGATCGAATGGTAATGAAGTTGTTCATTTTAATCAACTTTTGATGAATTAAAATATCTTCGGGGTAGATTTTAGGAAAAGGTATTTTAAGAAAATGATTTTTTTTTTGGACAAGCATGTACGAGTCAACATTTTGTAGGGTTACTTACGTGAAATCTATGTTGGACAGCACGCTTGAAGTGAACAACACACACAAAAAAAAAAAACAGAGAAAAGAAAAAAAAACAACGAGAACAAAAAAACAAAAAAACCTCGCGACGACAGCAAGAAATGTTCAAAACAAAAAAAAACAAGACAATTTCTCAGATGACAAGAAAGGAAAATAAAAAAAATAAAAATACTAGTAATTAGTAAGAATTCTAAAAACGAAGTAACGCGCTTATATTTTTGAGCCATAGTCAGGCTGGCGAACGGCCGTTATCAATCAACCCCCACCCTTCTGTACCAGATAGGAAAACCAGTTGAGATAACACTCAACATCAACGAGAACTTGTGAGAAGGTAATAGACGAATAGGTAGGTACCAACCTATATACCCATACACTTTCATCCTCGGAAATGTCAGCATTACTCAACCAATTTTGACAAAAAAAAAACCGGCAAGTAGGTACCTACCTACCTACGTATACCGATTTAACGTACACCGCAGAAGTACGCACTGCAAAGTGAACGATTCAAAAAATTGCGGGAAACAGCTTAAACATCCATTTTTATGGTATTATAAGAAGGTTGGTGTAATATGGCTGGAAAGTCGAAAACCGTATCAGACTCTACGCTGAATTTGCTTTCCAAATTTTAGCCACCTTCCTCACTTGTAGACAAAAATTTTTCAACAAATTTTGTCATGTACACATTATGCCTATCTTTATTATTAAAGGGGCAGCATTTGTTTTAATTTTATGAGCCCTTAGGCAAACTTCGTGTATAAGAAAAAGTATTGCAAATTTTTGCTAATACAAGGTCCGTTCTTCAAAACCACGATTTAAACAAATTTTTCATCCTAAAAACTTTTCATGAGGAGAGGGGCGGTAATTGAGGTAATATGGAATTTGTACAAATCGTGATTTTGAATAGTGCACCTAGTACTAGGCAACTTTTACAGCATTTTTAGTTGTATACAAAATTTGCCTATCTGGATTATTTGAAGGGATTTTTAAAATTCAAACAAATGCCGCCCCTTAAATAAATAAGATAGGCAAAATTTGTATATGAAAAAATTTGTGGGAAAAATTATCATCTGAAAGGTTTGTTACTTAGATTGATGATCACATCGAAATTTCATTTTTAAATTCCTACACAGTACTGCCTATGAGGAAAAGAGGGGCGGAGGGGCGGTCAGATTATCATAGGTACTTGTACTAAAGTCTGCCAGTTCTAGACATCTATGCTAGTACTGTTCTTTAACTCCATGACGCCTGTGGCAGGATATAAGCCTGACTACGCAACATCCTGCCTACATCGATCCTTTCAAAACACCGTATCTTGCCTAATTTCCGTCAAAAAATAGTGACGATAAAGGATACCAAAGGCCACACTCGTAAACAAAACAACAAACAAAACCATTAAGCAATGATGTTCAAACACGCACGATAAACCTAGATATATTATCGATCATAGTCCATTTTCCATTATTAGCCGTCGGAAAGGGCAAAATGAAATAAAAGACAAGATAGAGAATTACGAATGAAAAAGGACCTTCCAGTTGAAATCACAATGAACACAACGCGATATCTTAGCCATAGCATAACTATTACTGTTTTGATGGCTTGTTTCGAGATCATCGCAAATGATATCGATCAATATTCTAAGGAACGAACGAAGAACGAAGCACATACAAATGGGTAAATAAAAAACTTATCATCAGATAAAGCTATTCAAAGATGAAGACAGGGCACCAGATGATTCGCGTATTATGCACGTGTGCGATTGTTTGCTGACTTATATTTGTCCAATAGCTAGCTTAAAAAAAAAAAATTGGATCGTAAATAAGTAGAGGGTTCATTTATGTGGCGAATTTTTACACCAAAATTGAGGAAGCGATAAAGGAAAGACCGCATCACGTCGTCGTCGATTAGTTTTCTATGCTTTTATGCATTTACCTTTATATTCTCTTAGGATAATATTCGTTATCTTACATCGTTGATGTCGACGCATTTCCAAGCATCGATTATCATTTAAATGATGGCGGTGGCGATGGTGGCGTTAAATGATACGATGATGTTCCTTTTTTCGAATCTCGAGAATAATGGAAAGCAATTTCCCCTTCGATACGGATACCTAATACCTACCTGTACAGATAGCTTTATTTTTAGTACAACTAATACTGCTGGTACAAGCAACTCTACACAGTTCAGTCTATCTGTACCTGTAGTGCTAATGCTATCTTTAGGCACCGCACCATTCATGATAGAAGACTAGGAAAAAAACCAACCAGTACGTAACATACTACATAAGACAAAAAAAAAAAAAAAAAAAAAAAAAAAAAAAAAAAAAAAAAAAAAAAAAAA
>FIZR01000104.1:0-16860 GCA_900060175.1 Ferrisia virgata | reverse complement strand
GTATGAGATGAAATATTTTTTTTCATATAGTAAACACCAAGATATGCAATTTTCTCTATAACAATAGAAAAAAAATAGAAATCTGAAAGGCGGAGGACGTTCCTATTAAAATTAAGAGCTCATACGTGGAGAGAATTTTTTTGAGGTGTCTCCCAACCAGTTTTTCAGGGTACCAAGTGAAAAAAACATAATCGTTTTTTTGACCCACCCTACTCTACACCTCTTCTTCTTCAATACTAATGTGTGGAGTTACTGTAGTCAAGTGCAAAAAAATGATAGTATGGCAAATATCGCGATACTGCACACATATATTTAGCCATATTACCCTCCATGGCCTCTAATACTTATCATTTCATTCCAATTTATAACTACGTGTTGCTTTCTTTTATTGGTAATTACTAAGAACGAATGTTCAAAGCGCGATGTTTCTTTACAAAGATGATTGTATCCGAAACTAAAGCTGTGCAGGCAGTTAGATACCCACGCACGTTCTTTCAACCCTCGAAGATTCTTTAAACATAGCAATGAGTTTATATATTTCTCGTAACGTTCCATCTTGTATATTCACAAAGGTAAAGATATGTATCGCATTGGAAAATTCGCTAAAAATTATAAAAATTTTATCGTTTTAAAAAAATCATACCTACATCGAAACTCGTGTACGGTAAATAAAATGTAAAAATAATGCCATCCCAGTTCGCCCACCGATTCGAGAAATCTGAAGGGAAAACCTCGAAACTAAGAATAAACGCGCCCGAGGTACTCGGAGGAAAGATGGTACGTACGTAGATATACGAATGTAAAAAAGCAGGTGTATGTAACCGGAGAATCCCAATGAAACGTGGAAAACGAGGTATTTACAATTTGCACCTATCATTACGCGTTAAAAATTGCATTTTCACATATTTTATGACTCTTAAGATGTACCTAGTCTTAGAATGAAAACAAGGCGGGTAAATAAGAGGAAGATTGGTACTATTCTACTTCGATTCGCTACCTAACCAAAACGTGGCTCATTCTCGTGGGAATGATATCTGAAGTAGAACAAGTTCGATTGAACAATCATCAGTAAGTTATTTGATTCCATTCCTTCCATTGCTTTCGCTCGCCTGCAATTACACTTGTGTAGTAGTTTTCTTGCAGGCGTGCTTTGTCGATCCCATGAGGAACTCGCTGCCAACAATAATTCAACAATAAAAAGATTCTGACATCACACCGTCTGTAATATCTACCGTCAAGTATTTGCAATTCACCATTCGTCTTGGCCTAGATCTTTCTTTCTTGCCAATTTCAACGGTGGAAGTCAACGCGCAATTAAATGTCAGTTTTCTAAGTTGAGGAAAACTTTTTTTCTTCTTCTTCTTCTTCTTCTTCTTCTTTCACCCTAAGTATTATTCTTACATACCTCTACAATTCCCAAAAGTTATTTTTAAAAATTTTCATTTTCTTTTCAACAGGCGATAATCGCTCGTTCGGTATTATTGATAAAATATCTCCAATCGCATGCTTCGTTCTTTTATTACTGTACTACGTTGCCCATATTCATCTGTTTTTTTTTTCTGTTGAAATTAAGAATACATCATAAGATTTAAACTATAAATCAGTATAATTTTTATCATATTAATTAAAAAGTAAATTTCATTGGTAGGAAATTATAACCTCCATAAACTTTCTGAGTCTGATGTAACAGAAATGTACTCGTCATTCAAACCAATTCAGATTTCGAAACTATTTTGTAGTTCGTCCATTGTACTATTTCATTTATTGCCAAATATGGTATTATTGAAGAGAATTTGATCTAGAAAATCGTCAAGAATTAAATCATGTTTTCAAGTTTTTTTTCAAAGGTTTTCATTATATTTTGTTTCAATAAGCACCCTCAGACTTCAAATGTCTAAAGTAATCCTTAAACAAAATGAGAAAATATCAGTTTCATGAGCAAGAATTTTTTAATACCATTAGGAACTATTTTTCTGTAAATTCCATGTGAAATGAACTAAGTACGTATCTTCTTCTATTTAAAGTCGGTTTTCCCCACTTTCCTCCTTTTTAGGGGTTCTCAATTGGTACCCTAACATACAAAAATACAGTATAAGTGGTACAAAAAATGAAAAGTTGCCTTTGAGGGTTTAAGATAGATGAAATATGTTCATTTTGAGGAAATTTTTTTGGCATTTTTTTTTCAATTATTAACAAATTTATTCTAAAATACGCAAAAAAATGTTTTTGGATGCTCCTGAAAAACAACATAGATGGGATGGGGTGGGGTTTAAAAACTGAAATATTGCACATGTCCCACATCTATTTCAAAAGGCAGTTTTACATAAAAATATTCCTTTGTGGTGATTCACAAAATCGTGAAAACTCCCAAAAAGTGACAGTGATGAAAGCTCACTGCGAATGATCATTTTGGGCTTCACATACATATATATGTATAATAATATTCTATTTTTGGAAAAAAATATTCGAGAAAATTTCTTTAATAATTGTTAAAAAAAATTCAGTTGAAGAGCTGAAATTTTTGTAGCATCATTTCGAGATTATTTCGGAACAATTGTGACCTTTCCGTCATGGGCGGAGAGAAGAGGGGCATTGGAGGGCTCATCCTCCCATGTTGAATTAGCCCCCGGCCAATGTTTTCATAAAAATCTAAAAATTAATACTTCGCAGCACAGATGCCTTTAATGCTGTAAATTTTCTCTTCATATATGAACAGAAGGGTTGAAAACATGAAAATCAACAAAAAAACCCACACATCATCTTTTTTTTTAGTAATCAGAAGAAAGTACCGAAGCCTCCCCCCCTCCATTTTGGTCCTATCTCCACCTATGCTTGCCGTTTACAGATTTTTAAACAAAAAAAATTTGGCTCTACCTAGTCTGGATCATTCAAAAACCATCATCTTTAAGCATTCAGCATATTTTCATAGAGAAAATACATAAAAATGTAATTTGTGAGGATCATGATAGTCCCAATCTACAAACAACAGGAGGTAAAAAACAATGAGTCGTACCGCTAGTCATTGCTTTTTACCGCCTGCTATTCATAAATTGGGGTCTTATGAAAGTATGTTTCCGAATGAAAGGGTCTGACCTTTTATTTTGTTGCTGATTAAAACTAGCAAGTTAATCTGAAACTGTGTTGACATTTCTAACAGGGGTGAAAAAGTTAGTATGTATGCAGGGTGTTCCAAAAAATACAAAAGTAGATTTTGTTTCAAAAAAATCAAATGCAAAGAGGTATGATATTCTAATAGTCTATACAAATGACGTAAACGCATTGAAACGTTCTTATTTTTTTTTTAATTTTTCGGTTTTTAAATCGATTCAGTAGTTTGCAACCAGTAATCAAAAATTTCAATGTTGAGTAGAAAAAAAAGTTGGAATCAAAAAATGTCCGATGTTGTAAGGTTTGCAAACTGAATTTCATAATCTTTTGTACCTCTTTTTTTCAAATTTTCTTTCTTGAAATTTGATTTGCTATTCCTTGCAGTCAGTATCTTACACTTTTCTAATAAAAAAAATCAAGATATAAAATAACTTGAAATTTAAATTTAGAGCTTTTAAATGAATGAATTTTTGTCATAAAATTTTTTTCCAACACGTGGTAATGGGGTGGTACACTTTCACATGAGTACGGAAAGTTAAATCCTCTTATTTTCCGCGAGTCTTGACAGGTATACTTTCATCCCCTCGAGTACTAGGTAGATGATGAAAAGGTTGTAAGTTGAAAAATGATCAGTATCTAAAGCTCTACAACCTCAATTAAGAAATTTTCCCAACCTCCTTCACTTTACCTTGGCATTGGAAACTATGACCGACTATAACCATGGTAGTCTCTTTTCATACCAGAATAATTTAATACAATGAAGTCTTTTGAGAAAAAAAGACAAGCGTGATTCTGGAGTCTTTTCTTTCATTTTTTTCTCGCAAGAAAAATTTATCTATTTTCAGTTTTCATCAAGGTTAAAATGAAATGTTCATCAGTACTCAAAGAACATTCTAGGCCTAATGATATCGCTCAACTTCAATTGCTGTATGAATTTACACGATATTAATCAAATAAATCGTTTTGTTTTTCAGTGAGAGGAAGCAGTACTCAAATGAAACCAGTCTCACCCTATTTTATACTTTTATTAATATGTAAATTATTATACGAAATTACCTAAAAACGAATTGAAAAAATTATAATTAAGATAGGTTAAGAAACTGTGTATTTTGTATTATAAAAGACAATGTAAAGATATTTACCAATGTACCTTATTAACATGTACCTAAAAATTTCAAATGGATTTGATTTTTAAAAAAATGAAATTTGTTATGTGATAAATTGATATGATAATGATATCAAATTACATTCATTAAAATATCAACTTACGAACTTAAACCTGAAAAATTCATCTCACGGATTGGAAATCGATACGAAAAATGTTCCAATGTTAGTATTTATGTAAGCAAGTATAGAATATCTTCAATATTTTCATCGTCAACAAACTTTCGCCAACACTGTGACAAAAAAAAAAAAAAAAAAAAAAAAAAAAAACACGATGAAATTGAATAGAAATTTTATTGTATAAAATAGAAAGATGAAAAATGAATAAAAGTTTAATTAATTTAAATCAGGTTGAATTTACTTTTGTTGTTTTTCTTACATGTTGTTTTTATTTAAATGCACCGTAAATGTACAGTTTATTAAATTTTATGCACTTGAAAAATTCTGTTATTTTTTGTATATTAAATATAACCTACGCTTCTTATTAGTATTTTAATTTATGGAAAGACTTTGCGTTTTGAAAAAGTTTTCGTATAAAAATAACCAGGTACCTAACCTACGTTGCAACGCTGTATTATATTTGTTTTTAATGTTTGTGACGTATAATATTGTTTTAAACAGTTTCGTTAAAAAACAAACGATGCTTGAAGTTGTTTGAAAAATGAATGTAGACCGATGTTTGTTGAATGCTGTATGTGCTTGAACAAAGCTATTCTTTTACAATAACCTTTGTGAATTTTATTAACGCTAGTATCTTTTTTTAGAGTTGCAAACTGTCATGATATCTACTGGATACGAATTGAAGATTACTGTTACAGATAATATTATGATATAGGCATAATATTCAATTTAGGAAAATTCGTAAACTATCGATTCGAATGGATGTGAGGAATACTATTTTCATACGTCGTACTATGTTTGTAAAGGCGTGTACTGCACAATGACATTTTTTTTTTAATTATGTATAAGTACTTAATTACTTACTACTACATAATATGTTGGCTGAGTCCAGGTACTTCAGTTGTATCGAAAATTCATTAATTAGGTATTTCAGATGAACTGCAAAAAATTAGCAATATACGCACAAGTCGCTGGAAAAAGAGTGAAGAATTTTAAAGGCGTGTTTACTTCTACGATAAAAAATACACGTAGTGAGGTTTGAATTAATTTTAATGCCAAAAAAACTACAAACGTGATTTTTTGTCTTTTCAGTTTTCTCACTTTTTATAGTTATAAAAAGCGACGCGACGTTGCCACGTACATGATTTCAAATCGAAAAACTGACAAAGGTAAGTACTTACATTAGCAAATAATATGTAGATTGGAAACCGGTAGGTCGATACCTGTCTTGGGTACATACGTTCTACATAGGTACTTGCTCCACAACGCTCACCGCTCAGGGATTATTTTGAGTGGACACAGATTTTAAAAAATTTTCGGTCCAAATTCTGAAGTCTTTTTCTATGCGTCACCTGATTGAACTATTCACAATTATGTTCAGACAATTTTCTAGCTAAATACAAACTAGAAAAAAAAACTTCAAACTATTATTTTTATCTTACACTATCTTAATTAATATTCTGAGCTGTTCAGCCATGGTTCCAGTTAAACACAATAATAATTTTGAAAAAGCGTTGGTTCTGAATTTTGAATCTTTTCACCAAGTACCTACTGTTCAAATTGAAAATTTCCAACTTCTTAGTTCAATTTAGAGGAGAATTACTCGTGGGAAGAAAATTTGGTTTTAATTTTAATCCTCAGTTGTATTACATATTTAAAAATCAGTCTCTTAGATCAACTTGAAGGGGAGATATGAGGATTTTTTTTCCTTTTTGACCTTGGAAAAGAGCTTTTCCTCCCGTATTCCCCTTCTAAATTCAGCTAGGAAATTGAAATTTGGTGTAGTGGTTAAACCACAGCTCGCTAAACAAGAGGTTGTAGGTTCGAATTCCACTATGGGCAAAACGTACGTGTGATGCATTGCGTGCATTTAACAAGTATTACACGCTTACGTTCTGAGCACTACCTGTTACTTACAACAGAGATAATTAGACAGCACGCTATCTATTATCATAATCAAAAAGCTTGTAACTGGGTTGAGCGCCAATTCGTGGCCCACTGCTGAACTCAGGGTTGTAAAAACCCGGCTAGTGATGCGGTGAGTTACCTGTAGATAGCGTAAAAAGCAACGGGAAACTACTAGGCAAAAGTTCAAAAGAAAACCTCCCTAGAAACCATCCTGATACTATAGGCGTAGAGAACATGTTCATGTTGGCCTTATCCACTTGCGTGTATCAGAGGAAGGCACACGGTCAATTTCAAGCGAACTGAGACCGATTTGATTGATTTGATTTAGTAGGGAACATAGACTTTCTTTTTGGGGGTCTCGACTTTTCAGCCTTATTGCACCCTCTCATAGCCCTAAAATTGTAGTTTTTTGGTCGGTTTTTCTAATTATTTGAGTTTTTTTCTTCGCATAACTCCACCCTCCCCCCTCCCCCCCCATTAAGCTAGAAAATTGAAATTTGGTATGTACATTTAATAGGGGCCATAGATGAGCCTTTTGAAGATCTCGATTTCACAAGTCTAAAAAAAACTAATCAGGGATCTCAAATTTCTAGTACATTGTTATGAGATCATTTTGCAACAGTTGTTACCCAACCATTTTTGTACATTTCCAAAAAAACCAAAAGTAAAGCTACTCTACTGTATACGTATTGATTCCGTTCGCCCTCTCCTCTCCTCCTTCCTCGTGGAAGTAGTATTGAGGGTCTGTGCTCAGTTAACATATATTTCTGTATGTAATGTTTTCATTTATGCTCATCATCGAACAGGTTTGAAAATGTAATTGGTGCTGTAAACATGGAAATAAACAGCTCCAAAAATATGCGTAACAGTTTCCGCCATTTTTATCCCTCAACTCTCCTAGAATGGAGCTTCATGTCTATAGCTTCATCAAAGAAAGTTTCTAAGAGTTATTGATATCCCTATTAAAAAATTTTGGTATGCAGTGCACTAATCTTATTTCAAATCCCATGAAACTTGATACCTTATGATGTGGATCACGTTAGAGTAGTTCGAGAAAAAAAATGATGAATGATTCGTAAGCATAGTCCGCACTATCCTTCCTATTGATCTACCTATTTCCACGGTAAAAAAAATAAAAAAGAAGAATGAAACAGATACCTGCACATTACATTCGTTATTTTTGTTTAATTTAGTGAAAAATAAATGCGCTATCTTAACAGCTTCCCCGAGACGAATTTACCTACGTCGGAGAAAGATGAAAGCAATTTATTCCAATAATTCTGCTATTAGAAATTTTTCATAAAATTATTAAATTTACCTGCAGCGCAACGTAGAAGGTGTAATCAATCTCTCTGCCTGTTATTACGACAGTATTTATTTCCAATATAAACGTAGAACTCTAGCTCCGTATGCAGCGAGTAGATATTCACTAATTGCTCATATGTGTATTAACGAAGCTTGAATTGAGATAGCTAGTTTTGCGAGAAATTCGATGACGTTGAATTAGTATCCTTTCTATGGATCAGACTTTAATGAAATTAAAATCCGCCACGCAACGAAAAAGGTACCAATAGATATACGTACATACATATAAAAAGAATAAGACCAATGAAGGAAACACACTTTTCGTATTAAAATATTTAACAAGTCTAGAAAAAGAAATTAACGTTTATTTACTCGAAACATTTGAGTCATAAATTTAGCTATACGTACTACAGATAGGTACCTTGTTCAGCTAGGTAAGTAAGTACCACAACTACGAATCCAGGAAATGAACGAAAAAAATCTAAATATCGAAAATAAATCTGCACTTTATTATTAATTCAAATACCGAAGCAATCATTTACTTTGGCATGATTGATTTTAAAATTGAATCCGTAGTTGAGAAAAAAATTTCGTTGTTACTCGTTGGGTGTAGGTAGATATATAATTTGTTTTCTTACACAGAAAGATAGATACAGAGATAGGTACTCGTTGTCGTATTAAATATGCAGTCGAATTCACGTTTTTCGCTGCTCACAACAGGTTTAAAAATACAAAATTTCGATTGGTAATACTTACTTTTTTTTATGTATGCAGTAGATAAACAGTAAAAACTGACAGATGTACTAGACCGCATGGAAATCGAAAATTAGGATCGGTCTTTTAAAACGTGAACAAAAACTTGGTAAAGAAGAAAATGAAGAAAACAAGATAAACAAAATAGATTACATTTTCTTTTGAGAATCTGTTTGTTGTTTATTAAGTTTCAAAGAACTTTTGCGTAGTAATTCCTCACTGTCCATAAGCTTTTTCTTTTATCTACGGCTAAAAATCTTATTTCATGTATTATGTAGCAAATCTGTGTAATTGTAAAAGCAACGTAAACAAATGGTTACGCCTATCTCCCAAAAGCATAAAATATTTTGATTTCTTTTCGTAGGTAAGTATACCTAAATTAATTTTTCTTCGTGCTTTCATTTGATCTTTTATATTGAATCATATAGTAAATGTGTACCTGGCATTGTAATTTTGATTTTTACCACTAGAAACCCACTGTTCACGCAGTTTATAGCACTGATAACTCATCATGGTAGAAATTTTTTTTTACTTCAACTACTTTATTCAAAAATTATTTACAAGGAACATTACTGATGGGAACACAATGTTGTAGAATTAGAATTCATCACCCAAAAATTTTCCCAATTGTACATTTGTTAGATAAGGGAAAATCAAAGTCAAAATATCTCGATATAAATTTGTACTAAAAATTTTGGCATTTCTACCATTCAGGGAAAAATTCTAGATCATGGATATGTAACATATTCATATCAACATTTTAACATAAAATGCAAAAATCATTCATAATCATCTTTTATCGCGAGTTTTTGATTAAAAACATTAAATTAGAAATGTTTACTCTTCTCTTCACTCAGTTTTGATTATCTTATTATTCCCTAGTAAAATAAAGATAAGAATACAATTTTATCAACAAGTTTTTAATCAAAAATTTCAAATCAAAAACTTTTTTTTCATTTCTTAATTGTTTCAATTATTTAATTTTTGTTATTTTTTGATTTTTTTTGTTTTTATATTTTTATATATTTTTAATAAGACATCCTTATAAACATTTTAACATTAAATACAAAAATCATCAATTTTTTTATTTTTTTTCAGTTTTTTTAACCTTTATATTTCTTACCTTTTTTCATTTTTAATTTTTTTATTATTTAATTTTTGTTATTTTTCAATTTTCATTTTTTTAGTTTTTCATTTTTTAACTTTTCTATTTTTTTTCTGTTTTTTTAATTAGACATTCATGTCAACATTTTAACGATAAGTGCAAAAGTCATCGATTTTTTTTATCTTTTAAATTTAAGTCTGAGAGGAATTTTCCAACTGACACCTTTGAAGGCTCTTTTGGTCTTCTCTTTTCACATGTGTTTATTTTACAATAATAAAAAAATGTAAACGATTGCTGGCATTTGGCCTACCCCCGCCCACTAATCAGTAAGTTATGTATGAGTCGCGAATTAATAATAATACGATCCGTAGCCCTTTTTTTAATAAATTTTAATCTTTTTAAAAGCATTCAAAAAACTGTAAAAAACTGACGAACGCACTTCAGTAGCTGAAATTTTCAGCTATAACCATCTCTCATTGTGAACTTTCCATGAGATGAGTTTGAAGTAAGGTCTCGCTCTGGCACCTTTAATTGCCCTTTTGCTTTATTTTTGTGTACATAATCGAAGTCAAAATTTCAAAAATGTGTTATCTCACTTCTCACTGTAAAATTTAATAAATTCTGAAATAATATTCTATTTCTCATCAGTTCAGTTAGGAACAAAATCTATAATCATAGTAAACTTCACATTGATAAGTGAGGGGCCCTGTTGTAAACGTTGCTCTAAAAGTTTCAATTTTTTCAACGTTTTGTAAATAACAAAAATTATTCTGAAAGGCATATACAACTAAGGATCGCAAATTTTGATTACGACAAAAAAATTTCCCATATGAGAAAATATGCAGAAAAAATTTACTTTCAACACTTCAGACTTACTTAAATTTCAATTTAAAAAAAAATTACATAACCCTTTCTTCTTACTTTTATTAGTATTTTGAATTTCGCAATAAAATTCATGTTTTTGAAAAAACTTTTTTCCATAGAAAATCAAATGTCATGGAAAAAAATCATTGTAACCCCTTCAATTTTCAAAATAGGCAACCTATTATAATAACATTTTTTGTTCGTCTCGGCGAGTACTACCCAAGGTTAAATTTTGGCAGACGTTTCGTGGGACACCCTGTAACTTACTCAACGCTTCAAAACAAACGTGACAGAAAATTTCTGCCTGCAATGTTCATAAAGCAACTGCTTCGGTGTAGAGCCCTACCTTAAAGAAAATTGAAACGAAATCCATTCAAAGAAAGAGGTGGAGAAAATTAAAAGAAATATCGAAAAAAGAACATTATATGAAAATACAAGGAAATCGAGAGACAAACGAATGCATAAGAATCAAAAGAAATTTACAGAAAACGAATATCAAACAAAGCCTGATAGGCTCATGCCATGCTAAAACATTCAGAATCTCGCCTCAGGTCTACTAATTTTGCTAAAAACTTTTTTGCAAGTTCCAGTTCGTTATCTAATATAGGAACCTCTGTCAGTAGGGATTTCTTGTCAAACTGCTCAATTTTGAGGAGTTACAGGTATTTTGAAATTGATTCGATCTCAGGTAAATCTATTTAAATGGCTGAATAGAGAATCTAAATTAAATTTAAAATCAGTAGTCAAAGTTTTAAAAACTCCAAGATGAACTTTCCAGATAAAAGTTCAACTTTTAATGATGAAGACAGTACTTAGAAGCTACCAAATAAAAATGTAACAAAATTATTATCAAAAGGCTTCATGATGAATATTTCAACCAATCATTTTTTTTAAATGGGATTTTAACATCCGTAAGGGACCCAGGAGGTCTTCAATTTTGAGCAAAATTCAAAATAATAAAAAAAGTAAAGGGGTAAGTTATCGATTCTTACATTAATTCGAAGAAGCTGAATTTGAATATTGGCTTCAGTTATTGATTCGACTCTCTTTTTTGAAGTTAAAAGAAAGAAAAATACATAAATTTTAATTAATTTCATGAATTGATTGAAGAATAAACTTTTATCATTTTTACCCGCTCTATGCTCCCACCACAAATTAAACTAAACGAAATTTTGATCTAAAAGCCGAATGAATGATTCTAATAAAACGAATAAATATTTGACAGACCTCTGCCTAAAAGCGGCCTGATTGGCCTTTTTAGAGCCTGAGATGAGTTTTGTTGGGTCACACCTTTCTCTCCTCCCCTCCCTTCTCCCTTCATTCCACCTTACCCGTCATAGGTCGATCGACTTTAAAAATCTACATAGTTTTCTTTGACAATGTAAATAATAAAATCGGACTAAAAAAAGACTTGAAATTGTTTTGATTATGTATCTGAGACGTATAAAAAAGTTTAATCGTAATATTATATAACTACGTATTACCTACGCTATTATTAAACATCAAATACATATGCTACAAATGTGAAGGTAAAATTTACTCGTACTGGTGCGTTATATGTAAGTATGGGTAACGTACCGGATGGTACATAAAATGTGGCACTTCGCAGTAACACATATTTTCATTAACTTATCCTTTGGCTATACATATACGTAGGTTAGGTAGGTAAGTAGAGGTACTAGTTACGCAATATCATAGACAAATATATGCATAAATAGAATTGCACTCTCTTTTGATAAAATGGTTCCTATGTGCAATTCTTGATAAAAATATTCACCCCAAAAGAATTGCTTTAATGAAAAAGGAAAGTTTACGTTTTAGGGTGAACAACCCCTAAGTAGCCTTTGAAACTTTGATATTTCATTTGTACTGGTATTTAATACGAGCAAAATTAGGAGCTACTAATTCGCGAATTAATTTATAATTTCGTCTATTTCTAATGCAATATTCATGAATTTAATTAAAAATTCAATTCGGCTCTCATAGTAAAAAATAATTCAACTTTGTCATCGTTTATTTTTAAAATAATTTCGAAAAAATGCATTTTTCTTTTATAACGAAAAAATTTAATGAAACTGTTTAGAAAGCAAATTATATGGTTCGTAGGTACGTGCCTTCGAGTGGATGTCTATTATAATGTCAGCATGTTGTGCTTCGTGTATATTTGAATTTAAATGTCTTTTGAATTATTATTACGGAAATTTTAACATTGACAACTGAATTTAGCATTCGTGGACGTTGATATGCGCGTACCTGTAGCCTGTACCTATACTTACCTATGTTGGACTTATAAGAAGCAGGGTTGGTTTATCATAAGCCTCACAGTAGGACGAGCTTTTACACATACGCAGTAAACGAAAACTAGTACGTGTACAACCGGAAGATAGTCGTTTATGTTGCTACACTAATTTTTTTTACTTTCAAACAGCTATAGAGAAATCTGCTTATGTCACGATTTTCATTTTTATTTGGTGGGTATAAGTATTGATTTTTGATCTATACCAAATTATTATTATTACAAAAATTCACACAACAAGAATATCCGTTTTGCCCTGTACTTACCAAGAAGTAGCAGAAACAAACAGGACCATCGAGAAACATTTTGGGCTCATGGATAAGCAGTTGAAATCTCTGAGCCCATCTCTTGTGTGTCAGTGTAAAAATTCATGTAAGATGGAAAAATACACTTCTAAAATTTTGGCTATAGGCTTCTTTCGTGATGTACTTTCAATGATACAAATTTTGAGATGAGGTTTTGACCTGACACCATCAAATGTCCATTAGGACGGATGAAATTTTACCTCTTTCGGAAATCTGCAAACGGCGAGGTCACAATCGTTACAATAGTCGCGAAATTATATCAAAGGAATGTGGCAAAAATTTCAGCTCTCTAACTCAATTTTTTAAACTTGCAAAACTCAGTTAAAGTTCAAAAATTTTCAAAAAATCAAATAAAACTTTTTTTGAAAATCCGGGGTTTTTTAAAAAATGTTACTTATGCGTTTTTTACGATTTTCTGAAAAATCACGAAGGAATTTTTTTGATAAACGCCCCTCCCCCCTAGATTTAGACCATCAATTTTAGATAATTAAGCGCAATATTCCAGTTTTATCCCCCACAAACAATTTTTCAGACTCGCTCAAAAAAGTTTTTTTTACGTTTTTTAAGATAAATTTATTAAAAATTGAAAAAATACTTCTTCGAAAAAAATGTCATCCCAAGGAAAAAAGTTCATCTATTCAAGACTCTCAAAGGCAATTTTTAATTTTTTTTTCTCCTTTTTTAAACCATTTATACTGTATTTTTGTATGTTGAAATACGAATTGAGAACCCCTGAGAAGGGCAAAAGTTGCGAAAACAGACTGTAATTGAACGAAGGTCAGTTTATTCGATCTATTTTACTAAGAATTTACTGAAAGCAATTTTTTTATGATGTGAAAAAATTTTGGAGAAAACACGAAAAGACCATTTTATAAGCATTCATATCAACTTAATTTTTCAATCTGACTCTTCTGTACTCGCATTTAAAAATTTTTGGTACTTTGAAGGTCAGTTTAGATCATTGGTATGCTATTAGGTATTTTAATTACTTTCCAGTATTTTTTCATTTTTCAATTGGATGTATTCATGCTCAGATACCTTAAATAAGTAACAGTCGATATGTCAATTCAGTTTTTTAATTTTTTTGAATTTTGACTATATTGAGGAGGCATCAGATCTAAAAAATCAGCCGGTAGTCAAACTCAGCGTCCATGTCACTTTACTTTTACCATTTTTTTTTTTTAATTTTGACCAAAATTGAGAACCTTTGCGCCCCCCCCCCCTCCGGAGGGAGTTGAGATCACATTTTGAAAAATAATTAGTTGAGTGAGCAGAAAAACTTCTATACGTGATAATTTTTTCAGATTTTTAGTAGGTAATTTTCAACCTTTATACTTATCATAAGGAATTGAGTTTTCAATCTTAAAATCTCAAATTTAAGCTTTTAAGATTTTGAACATCAATTTTGAATTTCCATTAAATTACCAATAAAACCGCGCAAATAGATCTATCCTGAGTCCAACTAATCTTGAAATACGAACCTTTAAGATTTACCTACAGCATAGCCTCTGTAATGTTTTGGATGGGCAACTCATGTTACATGAGTCCAACTTGTGTTGCTCTGCTTGTGGTATGAAGAAAGTACTATTGAGACGGAACATCCTGTATAATAGAAGATAAGTATGCTTGAATATGACATGTCATATGGATAAATTCAACTTTATTCAAAATTGCAAAATTTCATTTAAAAAAATATTTCATTCGAAATGAAAATTTAAAAAAGATATTTCAATTTTTAGAAAATGTGAAAAAAAGAGATAACGTAAAACACGTAAGATTATCTATGTTTTTTTTTTTTTCAAGAAAAAAAAATATAAAAAGAAAAAACAATACGCGAATAAAGTTTAGCGCAAAGATTATATAACATAATAAGAGAGCATGTCGAATATTATAAAATATTAACCTATGTTATTGTTGAACAACCGAGCTAGAATTGTAGTTGTTAGGTGAATGACAAACAAATAATATTGTGACACTATGATGGCGTTAACTTGGCACATGACAAGTGAATCCGCCTAAAAAAACATAAGCCTCTCATATACTTCCTCTGTATCTCCTAACGTCTCATTATAAATAAATTTTCACATTTCTTTTTTTTTTAAACCTTTTATAACAATAAAGAACCGAAATGTAAAATGATGTGAATTTTTTATTTGTATATCTACTGTTTCTTTTTTTCTGCTATCCTCTCTCTCTCACCCTCCCTTTGCTACCATTCTACATACTCTGATATGGTAGGAGTAGTAAAGATTATACCTGATACTAGGACACATTTTATTTCTTTGGATTTTTAACCGAATTCATCTTGTATTCATCTACTAAACAACCAATAAAAACGATTTCAGTATTTCAACTGAATTTATATTATTTCTATCTGTGGAAAATTCAACAAAGATTCAACATCAATATTTCTATCTAAAACTGCTCTTGCATGAGCACTTGAACTTTGATGATATAAACACCAGCATTTTTCTTTTACCTATTAAACAACCAAGAAAAACAATTTCAGTTTCCTATCCGTATTTATTTCATTTTTAACCCTTCAACAACCGATTAAACGTTTTATCAGTTCATTATCCAGAAAAAAAAAAGAATTACTTTCAACGATGCTGATTTCATTTTTTGATAAATTCAAAGTCAATATTTCTTTCTAAAACTGCTCTTACATTAGCACTTGAACCTTGAACTTCTGGGCCAAATTTCCAACAAAGGTTCAACGCCAATATTTTTTCATTTTTTAACCATTATTGGTAACCCAGATTTTCAACAAAGATTCAACACTAATATACATCTTCTTTAATTGAATAGTATGTAATTGACCATCAGTATTCAACAACTCGTTGAAGGTGTTATTTTTTATTTCTAACTAAAACTGCTCTTACATGAGCATTTGAACCTTGAACTTACAAAATTACCAATAAAAATTAAGTTACTTCTTATCAATACTCGCTGAACTGTTCATTCTCTCAATGATAAATACCTAATTAAAAATTATTTTACTTCTGTTAAAAATATTTAGTATATAAATGGATGTATATGAAAATTCTGTTATAGAGAAAGAAGAGTTTGATTTTGAAGATTATTTGCCATATTTTAAAAAAACCTATTGAATGAATAAAATCAAAATATGAAACTCTGATGGATCCACTTTCAGATAAAATTCAATATTTACCCAAATCAAAACAAATGAAATACAATAAATTAATGCCAAATATTATAGCTCATTTGAGTGTTTTATCAAGAATGATAGAAAAAGATCATTGAAGATTTAAATATACCAGAAAATGATTTAGAATCTGACGTTGATATTATTTATTTACCAAATGGTGTTTAAAATTTTGAAATGAAATTTTAGTCTGAATCATCTTCAAGTTTAATTAAATCTTCTTGTATTCCCTCATCAGGTTCTGCTTCTGAATCAGGGTCAGGTATTTATATAAGAAAAAAATGAAATAATAATAATAAATATTTATAAGAAAGTGTCCTAGAATTTATTTTTAAATTTTCTTATTGAATTGAACATTATATTCCAAAAGACGATGAATTACCTGAATATCAAAGAAAGTTGACAGCAAAAGAAATAGGAAATAAACCAAATGAGGGCAAATTAATCACTACCCTATATTCAAAAAAGGACTATATCATTGATTTCAGAATGCTGAAAGAATGTTTAAGACAGGGAATCGTCTTAAAAAGTGTAAATAATTATATAAGATTTAAACAAAAAGATTGGCTAAAATCAATAATGATATGAATACAAAATTAAGACAAGAAGCTAAGAATATATAAAATGTATTATAGACATTGGATGTATATAGAAAAATCATCTGTGACAGGTAAAACATTTACTTGGGATGTACCTACACTTCATATTTTAAACCAAGATATGTTATTGGTTTTCAAAAGAATAGAAATGGCAAAATTACTATAGA
>FIZR01000103.1:0-24898 GCA_900060175.1 Ferrisia virgata | reverse complement strand
AATTTTGAATTCGGCCAAGAGTGCTGAACGATCTCTCCCCACTTGCCACTGTGACAGGTAAGGTACAAAATAACTTTAAGGCAACCATTACATTGGGAAAAATAGTTTCCAGTTTGTATGTTTTCGATTTTGAACTCTTGAATAAAAACCGGAGAAACAGAAATTTATTCCAAATGGAGTAGAAATGAGTTGATACCTCTGTAATCGCATTACATCAGCTTCGACATGTGACATTAAAACAGTGGTGAGTGAGACATGTGTCTGATGGGACAACCCCGCTTTCGGTATGCCCAATCGTTTTCTTGGAATCATATCAGCGATATACCTATACAGACGCATTTATTTACAGATATGAATCTACACGAACTTCGTAGCCAAATGTTTTGTTTGACAGCTGAAAATCTTTACCGTGAAGACAATTTCTTTCAACTATTGGGGGCCCGCCAAGTCCACGAGGGGCCTGTCAAGGGCCCCTCAAAAATGCCGGGTCCGGGAGGAAATCACCCCCCTCTGCACAGGCCTGCTTATATGCCTACAAAGTATAAGCGTAACATACGTAGTTATCATTTGAATAACTATAATTGTAATTTATGAATGTGTTATGTTTTTTAAAAGGCTTTTTAGCCAATAAAGTTAAAATTAAAACCGCTTTTAAGTGTTAACACGGGTTCATAATACACGTAGGTATATTTACCTAAACGTATACATACTATCTATGTACCTGTAATTGTATTATTTAGTACTCACTTCTATTTACATGTAGGTATTTCCATATACCTATTTGGAACGTTTACAATTGGCGATTCATTTTCAACATTCCACCGTTACGTATACACGATTATTTTCATTCACCACTTTACTATATGTAGTATGTTTAATAGTTGTACTCTTGTAAAATGATAGTAACGTAACCATTCGATATGCCAATTAGATTGGAAATTTTTTTTAAATGATGAACGTGAACGAATACCTAACCCTAGCTGTCTTCAAAACGTTAGTATCATCTGCCTAGTGCCTATAACAATCGCTGTTTACCTTTTTGAACAATAAAAGTTGCAAATTATATCTATCGTTGAATGCTTTCAAATCATAAATTATCTGTTAATATTGAGTATATAGATCGGCAACGGTAATATGATAAATGGCAATGCAAAAATATTAGATAAAATACTTGGACTAATGTAGAAAAAAGAGTGTTATCTTCGCGTTTTACAATTTCGACTTTTTCGAAACAGCGTATATGTATGCTTATTTGATACAGAGGGTATATTAAAACACGACGAATGATTCTTTATTTAATACATACTGTGAAACTAAATAATATCTCTCTTTCTTTAACATAGAAAAAAACTATGATTTTGCGATAGCGTTCTTTGCCAATCGCAGAACAACGGAAAAACATCTTTTCCATCGCACTACGATGAAAAGTATTCAACGTAATGTGTGGCAACGTTTCAACTTGATGTTATCAATTTAACAATTAAATATTACCTGAAAATTCTTTCATCATCTACACTCAACATAAAAAGTTTAGTTTTTGTCTGAAAACTTCAACTTTGAGCATTCAAAATTTCAACTATTAATTCCGAATATCCTTTGGATTACCTAAAAAAACTTCGTAAGCATATTTATTTCAAGTCTAACCAATCACAAAAATATGAGCTGTTTAACGAAAAATCGCGAGTTTTCGAAAATTACCACGGCCACACAGGTCGCCCATCACCTACCCCTTCTAGGATTAAGGCCCTAACGACAGTAATTCCTTCACTGGATCGCCGAGAGGAATTTGCAAAAACAATTTTCCGTATTGTCTCCCTATCTGTCTCGAATTGCTGAGGAATTCAATTTTTTTCGCATAGGCTACTATTACATATTCATATTTTATGTAAATATATCAAAAATTGACCGTAATGAAAATCCAATTCTGAAAACAATAAATTGATTCGATGCAAGCGATCAGGAATGTACATTGATTCAATAAAAATAAATTAAGGTGGTGGGGTAAAGGGAAACGTTGATTAGTAAGGTGAGTAAGGTTTTCTAGCAGAGAAACAAGAAAAGAAAGTTTGTAGAGCGAGAAGGAATATGTGGTACAGCACCATCTTTGAAACAGCTTCCTAGTGTAGCTAAATCTAGCTCCTTTTGATCAGATTTTTACGTTGCCAAAGTTTACTGTACGATTGCCGATCTATTATACTGCGCTTAATCTACGGTATCACATGTTTCGGATAAATTTATATCAGTCGATTTTGGAGATAAATTTCATTAATAAATTTAAAATTGATTTTTAATGAACTTACCATCGCTTATTCGTATTACATGCTAAACAGTCATAGGCGAAGATGGGATCAAAATTTGTCGAAAATGGGGATGAGCTTCAGTAACTTTGTCTTACCACTAAAAAAAAAAGTGATGTTTAGGTTTTTTTGTTGATTTTTTTACTTTCAAACCTTTTTTTCATATATGAGGAGAAAATTCACTGCAGGAAAATCAGGAAGTAGTGCCAGAGCAAAGCGAGGACAAAAATTTTACGATATACCAGGAATGAAAGGTCGAAAAATGAGTAATTAAGGGTATCTGTGAACTGAAAAATTGTAATTTTTTCCGATTTTACTTCCGCAACGTGTTGATTTTTAAATTTTTGTAAGAGCATGGGGGAGGGAGGTGGTCAATACGTCATTTTGAGGAGCTTGAGCCCTCACATGCCCCTACTTCTCATGACCGCCTATGGAAACAATCCTTCAGATTATTAATCAATAAGACTGGTGAATTTTCATATTAAAAATTTTTTTCTGAGACTAAGGTATGAAATGAGAAAATTTTAATTCTTACTGGAAACCTAGTGCAAATCCGGGCCCGTAGAAATATTTAAAACCCAAGCCACATCCCTACCTCCTTCTCCTCCCCTTCCCACAACCATTGAAAATTTTTGTATTTATTTCTCAAAATTTTGCAGATATTGAAGGGTTTGTTTTTTTTTAAATATATCTAACGTAATATTTTTTTTACTTTTTTAAATAATTTGAATCGATACTTTTTCATTTTTTGTTTCCATCCCAACCAGTGGTGTGACATGAAATTTCTCAAGGAAAGAGTTAAAATTTTCTTCAAATAGTGGCAAAAGGCCATGAATTTTTTTATAAATATTTATATACAGCATAAAGACAGAGATGTAGCGAAGCGAACTTCCAGAGGGAGGGGGCTGAAAATGATAAATTTGTCAACTAAAATCTATAATTTTTACCAACTATTTTTATAAAATGAAACACAGAGTTACTGTGGTCTAAAAAGCACAATTTTTTGAAGTCCAATTTCACAAAAATGAAATTAATAACAAATATTTGCATGCGGGAGTAAAATTTTGAATAAATTTGCAAGGGCGAAATAGATTTTTTAGTATTGAAATGGTATTCTTAGAAATTTCAAATTCATGTTGGTAAGTTTTTGTTGTTGGCATAATTCTTGTCTCTTTTTCTCTAACATGTTTTTTTTTTTTTACCAATTTTTGAAGCTAGCCATGGAAGGGGGCGATGCCTTCTTGCGCTTCCTCCTCACATGACGTCCCCGCATAAAAAAGTCAGCTTTTATGAATTTCAGTTCTTAGAAATGAAGAAAAAAAATAAGCAAAGCAATAAGCAAGCATGTTCGAACAAAACAAGAGTGAAAATTTTGGGATAATATCGTAAAGTAAAGCTTCAAAAATTAAAATACTTGAACGTTTTTATATTTTTTGAAAACTCGGACCCCAAAACCTCCTCTTTTCTATATTTGGATACAACTTTGACCACACTGACCAACCTGTTTCTTAAGAAAAATCATTTTTCGATTAAAATCACTGTTCAAAAATAGGAAGAAGAGTTGAAGAGGTCCTCAAAATATTATTACGAGGTTGCAATACTGCATCGAGAGCTATGGGGTACATTTTCTTTCTGAGGTTTATTAACATTGAGCACTGGCATAACCAGAAGCGGCTCAAAGACGCGGGTTTCCACTTTTTCTAAGTACTATTTTTTTGGATCCAAACCAGGGCGAAATTTTAAATAAATGGACTCTTTTACGATTAAAAAGTGCATTTTCAGGAATTTTTTGGATGCACCCTTTTCGAGAAAAATTTCAGATCGTGAATATGTAACGTTGAAAATTTTGTTTCCTCGAAAATAGAAATCATTTTCTGTGTAATTTGATATTTAATTAGTGCCTTGCAAAATAAAAATTGTTATTCTAGTTTAAATTGAAACAGTGTTGCCAAACCTGATTTTTAACACAAAAGTTATTGGCCAAAAATGGTACATCAAAAATCTGAAGCAGTGTTCCCAACCTCGAATTTTTACGCTAAATTACCATTTTAAACACGAAAATGTTAGATTTACAAAAATAAAATTCCATTGTATGGAATTATTTGGGAAATTTCACGCAAAAATTACGGAACCTGGCAACACTGGCGAGCTCAAAAACGTCACACTTTCACAGAAGAACCCTCAGCATGAAGACATATCCATGTCAAAAAAATGATCACGAATGTAAAAAATTTTCAAGTTTTTCGACTTCAAGGGGAGGATCTAGACCTCCAACCCACCTCCTCTCTCCCTTGGCTACGTTTCTGATATTGAGCTAGTCTCATTATATGACTTAGTTCTCAATATCCCAGTGGGCCAATCCGAACCTGCATATATGAAATTCTAAACTGAAGAGCAATTAATAGTAATTGAAAATAATCTTTCAAAAGAATGTTTCCATCTCTTTAACCAATTTTTTGAATAATATTGAAAATAAAACTTCATCGGTAGCGTTTATCAAAAAATATAAGTAAATTAGGTTGTTTTCTGTGAAAAATTTTTCAAGTTGATCGTAGGGTGGATTAATGTTTGCAAATTTTAGAAAACTGATTAATGGTACAGTGCATCATGGTTGCCAAATGGCCTCAAACTGATGTGGTAAAAATTTCAGCATACAAAGTTCAAATTCACCCTTCTTAGCGAGAGTTCGAAGCTAAAAAAAAAGAATACTAAAAATGCTTAAAAATTATTTAAAAAAATTTTTTCAAAAAATGTCATTAAAAATGGGTTTAATACCGTTATGTTTACCCAGAATAATCAACAATGATACTTTTTCATTTCTACCCCTTTTTTTAAGGGAAACCAGAAAAACGTTATTTTTTACAATTTTTTGAATAATTCAAAATAATTTGAAAATAATTTCAATTGAAAGGGATCTCATACAGTTATTTTAACTCATTTAACCAATTTTCAAAGATTTTTCTCCTCTTAACTTTTTCCAATGGTTTCTTATTCTTCAAAGAAAAGAAAAAAAACAGAAGTGAAAAAGGGTTTTTATAGACTTAGATGCATTAAGAGAACTCTACTATATCTATTTAAATTAAAATTTTCTCAAAATCGAATTTTTCTCGAATTATTTAAAAATATTTCAAAATGTGTGAAAAATAACATTATTTTGGTCTCCCTCAAAAAAAGGGCTAAGACGAAAAATCATCATTGTTTATTATTTTGTTAAAAAAAAAACTGTTACACCCATTTTTGATAAAACTTTTTGATTTTTTTTACAATTTTTTAGAATTTTTGGTATTATTTTAGCTAAGCTTTCACTGGGAAAAATAAATTTGAACTTCGAGGGCTAAAATTTTTACCACGATTGTTTGAAATAATTTGGCAACTAGATAACTTTATCCGTTGTCAATTTTCCAAAATTTGCAAAAAACGATCCACCCGGGTCGATAGATTCTTAAATAATGTCACGAATTATTAAATATATTACGCCTACCTGTAATATTTATTCCAACTCTAACGGTTCCAAAAAAATTATATAAAGTTTATCTGTGGGTGTTTAAATCAAGTGATACCTACAAGTATAACGTGCCTAATTTGGAAGATAGCGAATGAAAAAATTATTTAAAGCCCGCTTTTTAAACCATTAGAAAATTAATTTATAAAAACCACTACTTTAAATTCGTTCTTTCATTTCTACCTAAATTAAAAGAATAGGTATCTAAATTTGCCTCATTGTGATGTAGGAATTTATTAATGTTTCATAAGATTTTTGGTAAATATTGAAGTACGTACTTAGGTATCTGTACCTACTACATAGGTTAATGGTGAGATTACTGTATTCGAAGTATAATTGTACTGATCGCGAGCTCCTGAAAATGTTGTATAATACTCATCGTATTTGTCCGCCGTACAAATGCTGGGTATGCATGTATTGCTCTTCCTTTTATTTTATTATAATTTTTTTTTTCTAAATAATAATTTGAAACCACCGAAGCATTTATTTTTCACTAGGCATTTTTTTGCATTTTGCTAGTCGATTAAACATTATTGTATAATATTCTTCTAAAACATACCTATTTAATGTTTCCTTATGTTACGTTGATAATATTATGTTTCTATAATATTTCCGAAATGAGAGGAAGATGGATAAAGCAAACAATCATTAATACTTTTTGAAGTTTACAAAAAAAAAAAAAAAAACTGCTCACTTACAATTATAAATGTGCAATTTACCTCCTAATAAATAAATAAATAAAAAAAAAAAAAAAAAAATCAAACATACAATTATTGATTGTTAATACCTAGTTTACCTAGTTTACCTACCTTGGCTGAATTATTTCATTTCATTCCGATATAGTAGCCTGGCCATAAATTTCGGAAACATATGCTTGTCTACATTAGTTATTAATACCTACACTAAATTTTTGAAAAAAATTAGTAAATTTGTATCTAATGTACACACACGTAAAAAGTTTATATTGTATTACCTGTATCAGTGTACGTATAAAATTGTTCACATTTAATCAATCGTTTAATCTGAAAAATTGCGTGTTACGCTATTATACCACATTACCTTTTGTACCCATACCCATACCTACTACCTATACGTAATTTGCGTACCTTTACCTATATATATATATGTATATACCCAATTCGGGCGAGCTGGCTGTCTAGCCTATCTGGGAAAAGTTTTATCAAAACCAAACCAACTTTCAATTGAACATTTGTTCACTTTCCAATTATGTGTATTTAAAAGTAGGTCGTATTTAAAGCGCTATCGTATTCGTTGTAATAAGTATTAATATATCGGTGTATAATTTTTCACTGTGTAACATAATTTTTTGTATCATTTGAAATTTTTTTACAGTCTTTCATTATACGATTGAAAAATAACACTTCATATATTATTGTTACCTTAGATTTAGATCTCATTGTTGTTATGCATACATATACTATTTTGTTTTCGTGCATGGGTTTCGTTTTTGGAAAATGGCATAATTTATGTACATATTATATACCTATATTGACATCGTTCATCATTTTTCCATCATCTACTTACTACATACTATCTACCTAAATCAAAATGTTGTACAAAGTTACGAAAATTGGTCAATTTTAATGCGTAACGCAAATGTAAAGTTTTTATAATATGTAAAATTTGAATATCTATATAAGCGTACCTAAAGGCTGCTATAATTATCTTAGAAAATTTTTTGTATCAAGATATTACTTAATAGAACTGATTTACAAAACCATTTAACTGAAATAAAATACTATTTTTTAAAAAAAAAAAAGGTAATACTCCACTTATTTGTATGATATTTTAATATATCTATAGTTGCCAAAGTGAAATTCAAACAAAATCTTTCTATGTACATATCTGAAACTTACAAAATTCACTTTGTTGATTTCAGTGGCGTATACAGAAATGGCTTAAAGAAGCTTGTTTCCACTTTTGCTGTGTAATATTTTTTAGTTCTGAATTTATGAAAATGAATTAAATTGCAGGCCCGAGTGAAGCGAAAACAAAATTTTGAAAAAATGTATTTTTTTTAACGATGTGTAAACATTCTTTACGTTTTTCGGCATCAAGAAAGTTTTAAAAAAAATACATTAAACAAGTTTGGCCAGGTTGAGTGCTTAACACGATAACATTAGTTCTCCCATTAGTATCCCTATTTCCGACCAACTTGGAATTTTTTCATTTCAAGCTTTAAATTCCCTACTCGACAGCCCGGATCTTGCATCCGGCGATTTTTCAATCCCAAAATGTAAAGAAATATCTTAAGAAGACCATATTTGAGTCAAAAAAAGGTCATAAACTCGAAATTTCTTCATTTTTTTCAAAATTTTACCTGCTAAGTTCTACGAGAACAGATTAAAAAAACTATTTTTTAAATAAGGTCATTGTGTAGGCTTGGAAGGTGGCTACTTAGAAATTATAATATGTAATTTTGAACACGAACAAAATTTTATTTTAAATAAGACCAGAACGAGAGATTTTTGTACAACTTGATGGAGGGATTGCTTAAGTTAGGTGGCCCATAGTTCGTACCACTTTGGTTTTGGGGATTTTATGGGTTCCCTATGGGATAAAATTTTTAGGTAAAAATGGCTATGGCCATCGTAAACCCTACCATACTTGCCTCCAGAGTAAAATTTTTCCAAATGGGTTTTTTCTTGACACCAATTTTAAAAAAACCAAAAAATGAAATTTTTAAAAATTTTAAAAATTGCGCCCTCAAGTTTATCCGTTTTTCTCTTCCTCCGCCCCCTCCTCCTCCCATAACTTGTATGAAAAACAAAAAATATCATATTTTCGAGTCTTTTATAGTTCATTAATAATACTGAACTATTCTAGACAAAAATTCCCAAAGCAATTTTTTTATTTGTAGCAGAAGAGCACATGCTGTGAATCCAGCGATAACGTCATTCGCTGCATTGGATTCATTTTTCTACTTTCTTGTTACTTTTGTAATTTTCTTCGCATCTCTAACATATCCTACACTCCACGTAACTTTCACCAGTTTAATCGCCGTAAAAATAAGCTGGATTCTTCACATTCGCTGAATTTTCCAGTAATTTTGACCGTAGAAGGATCGCCGATATAATGCTTATCACAGGGGAACGAAATTAGGACTAAAATTGAAAATTTTCCACAATAGTGAGGGGAAGAGCACTGCGTGATCAAATTTTTAAAATTTGTATCATTTCTATCAAATTACACGTTACAGCTAAAAAGTTTTCAGTTTAAATACTTTTTACTCGATTTTTCGTAAATTAAATCACTCAAAATATTTTTTTTATAAAAACTACAAAATTTTATTCGCTTGTGGCAGGCTTGTATGACGAGTCAGTATCGTGGGTGCGATTTTGTACGACGGGTTTTCAAACTCGAAGTCAACCACTTCTACGAGTTTGGTCAAAATCCGAGGTATGTTTTTTTTTCACTCCACCTCATTGTACAGTACAGTTCAGAATTCAAACAATTCCACGTAGCGGTAAAAAGCTATGAAGTAATTCTCAAAAATCAAGGTAAAAATAATCAATTGCGAGTACAAAATATGCTTCTAATGGTAAAAATGGTCCAATGTCTTTATTTAGTGGCCATTTATTTGACATGAGATTTTTTCTGCGATATGAGTTTTAATTCCTGATCAAATCTTCTATTTTTAATAACAAACCTTTTAAATTTCCGAGTGGGCAAGTGGATGGACCCAAAAAAAATTTGGGGAGCTACGGCCTACATATGCCCCCATGTAGTTATACCCCTGTGTATGGTACCTGCCTGTTATTGAAACTTCTTTATTCATTTTTTTGCACAACGTAGCCTTAAATTTTTCAAATATGGAGAAGGCTTCAAATTACACGCTGATAATTAGCTTAACCAACAACTAATCTACGAATATAAGCTATGAGTATAGATACTGAAAATTTTCAGTCCGACTATTCGTTTTCTCGACATGATGGTCTGTGAGACAGAATCAATATTTCACTGTTGTGTCTTGTAAAAATAAGATAAAATTTTTATACGAAAAATAAATTGAAAACCTATTTTCCGGAAGGACTTGCCTTATAGGATTAAAATTCAAAGTACACCCACTTATTTGGCGGATAGCTCGATAAGAATATACAATTTAGTAATTTAGTATAAAAATAATTAGCGACGGCGCGGTGATCGTATATAGGTATATATATATATCTATATATATATCTGGGCACGAAAATAAATATCAAAAGAGTTCCCAAATTATATTTACTTATTCGGTTCAATTTTTACAGAAAGAGCTGCGGTTTTCAATTTTCCTTGTTACGTCTACGTATAAAGTGTTAGCGTAGGTATAGCGTTTGCCGCGTATCTAGTAATTAAATTTTACGCATGAAATTGGCGGCAATTTATGGGAAATAAATAGTATCACGCGCACAATGGAAGTATAAAAATTAAATTGATAAAAGAAAAAGAAAGATATTTGTTACGTTTATTAAGGCTGTTTATTGACCTAACGTGTAACAGCTATATTAGCTAGGTAGGCATAATAGCTAAGTTTTGGTTCATTTGATCGTTTTCAGCCCACCTACGAATGTAAGTAGGTACGTATATTATAGTCAAGCATATTTTTGTACTTGTATTGAAGATGAACTTACTGTGTAAAAAGTGTGCACATAACATAGGTACTGTATATACACATATATATACTCACAATCTCACATACATATTTTAAAAGTTGAGATTTTAATTTGGTAAGAAATTACGGAACTTTTACTACATTATCGTTGTAATTCCGCAAAAATAGGTACCTATGTTCAAGTGCTGGAAGTTAACATTTAATAAATCGTATTTAACGACTATATCCTGTAAACAAAAATCCCATGTAAATCAGTTTATGCGGAAAGATAACGTACGATTTGAAATTTATTAGTTCGCCGTTGCGTACCGTGAAACTATTCTGAGTGTACGTATTCTCACTGCCATGAAATATTTTCAATGTACGTATATACGTAGACGTACGTATGTATATGTACTTGGAGCTTAAAAATTACTTTTTTTGAAAAATAAAAAAATTATCGCAGTGTAAATAATTTTGCGAGTAGTAGATGATTATTCGTGTGCTTATATGTACCAGACATGCCTATAACATTTTGAAATGTTTTTCTGTACCAACGTGTGCGTGTTTTTTTTTTTCCTTTTTTGAAACACGTCATTTCGATCAAATTTCAATTTTTTATAATCTCGAGAACTTTAGTACTCGGCACGCCGTACGTACCTTACCTACGTATTTTTTGGTGTCGTATTTCATACCTATGTGTCAGCAATGACAAGTGCGAACTTCATGTTTTTTGAAGTGTAGTTGACAGATTCATATACACGTCTAAAGTATGAAACATTATTCTTTCGGCAGCTCGAATAAATGGACGAAAAATATGAATGAAAAATAATAATAATGATAATAATAATAATAATAATACATCAATAATTAACTTCAAAAGTAAATCTAACTTAATTTATTTTGAATTTAATTGGTAAGAAAGGTCGGTAAGTATCTTTATGTATTAGAAATGACTTATTAGGTCCATTTCTTGAAGTACGCTGACGCACGTGCGGAGATTATTGGAAAAATAATCCGAGAAAATATACAGAGTTGTAGGAAGTTGACCATTGAGATATTTAATTTTAAAACCGAAAAAAGTTACAAAATGTCTTAAAATTAACATAGTAAGGAAAATTTGGAGCCACCCCGCTTCACCCTCATCATGACTTTAATATTTCAAAATTCAAATAAAAATTGACATTTTTTGAAAATTTTAGCTAGAGCTACAATATATTGTAAATAGACCACGAAACACCTGAAAAAAATTCACCATTTTTCATTTCTGAGAAGTTTTAAATTTACTTGAAAAATCATGCACAAAAATGATAAAAACTAGGTATTTTGAAGCGTTACGTACAATATTTAGTACAGTCGAATTACTGCATCCGGTCACTCATAACATAAAAAGTCATTGATGACGTCTGATTCTTGATGTAGAATGTATTTAGGTGAAAATAAGCTTGGTAACATTTTTTCTAGCCCCTGCTCCTCCGAGGATCAACCCTCTTTCTTAGAAATGCACGTAACTCCCATTTTATTGGTTCCACACACACACACACACACACACAAAAATACGAGTAGTAAAAGTTTCTTCTTTAAGAATTCTCTAAATTTTTGGTCATTACAATAATTGCATTTGGAGCAACCTTCGCACCCCAAATCGCAAAAATGTATATGTATCGAAATGTTCAAAATCAAGTTATTCTCGTTTATTATTATAAAAAATACCAAACATGGCACAAAACCAATAATAAATGTTTAGAATGAAATTTTACATCCAACGTGTTAACCGCAATACCCCTTATTCCCAACCAGCAACTCCTCCTCCGCCCACCTACGTTCAAAATTAGTGATTTAACATTATCATCATGGAACATAGTTCGAGGTCTCTGGAAATATATTGGAAGAAAAATTTTAGACCAAAAACTACATTTTCAGGGCTGTGAGGGGGTGCTACGAGGCTGCAAAGTCGAGACCCCTAAAAGGCATATCTTGGAACCCTACTAATGTGCATACCAAATTTCAACTTCCTAGCTCAATTTAGAACGAAGTTATGCAAGATATAAGAAAATCTGCCCAAAAATCACATTTCTAGGCTGCAAAGGGGCACGATCAGTCTGAAAAGTCGGAACACCCAACAGGTACATCTATGGCCCCCTACCAAGTCTGCATACCGAATTTCAACTTCCTAGCTTAATTTGGAGGATAGATAGGGGAGGAACCCTTTCTTCAAGGTTAAAAAGGGGAGAAAACCTTCATATCTTCCCTCCTAATTGACATAGGAGGCTGATTTTTGGATATATTGTACAAATTTGTTTGGATTAGAAAGGAACAATTTTTGCGATTTTAGCTTCTCAGCACCCCCTTTCAAATTTGAGTATCACTGAATTTTCACCCGAGATCATCCTCACATTCCAGAATATCAAATCCGTCGCCAATCGAAACCTATTTCCCAAATGTGATCAATTTTGGTTGATATCGAGCTAATCAAATGATTTTCAGTTGAGGGGAGGGCATAAAAAAATGATAAAAATAATAACTGACATGGCCAAAAATAGTCGTAATGGTCTTCTAGAACCTTAAATCGGATTTTGTTGATATCCCCCCTCCTGCTTATTCTTATCATAAAAATCAGGTTAAAAAGCATCGCAATGCATTGTTTTTTGAGCCGAATTTTCGTTATGTAAACAGGATACACGAGCCACTAAATCTACATACCAAATTTCAACCCGCTAGATGAATTGAAAGGTAGGTATGTGTGGAACTAAATTAAAAAATGAGAAAAACTTCTCGAGAAAGTCTTAATCTGCCCCCCCCCCCGAAAAGAAGATCTAAAAACCAACCTTAATCTAAATACCAAAATTCAATCTCCTAGTTCAATTTGAAGGAGAAATGATGCATGAGAAAAACTCTAAAAAGAAGAAAAACCAGCCAAAGAGTTAAAAGTACCATTTTGAAATGGCGAGGGGTTGCAATGACGCTAAAAAGTCGAACCCTTCAAAAAGCATATGTAATAGAAGTTTTTTTTTTTTAATTATACATACCAAATTTAAACTTTCTAATTCAATTTAGATAACTGATACGGATAGAGCAGCCTTTTTTTAAGTTCAAATAAGGGGAACCCCCTCATGTATAGCCTTCTAATCGACTTTGCAGTCTGATTTTTGAATATGTTAAACAATTGTTGATTCTCTATGGATTCTCCTCCTCCAAATTTGGATATGACTGAATTTGAATCAAGGTTGTCCTTGCTCATACTGTGTATAAGTTAATTCGTCGTCGATATGAGCCTATTATGGCTGAATTTGAGCAATTCTGATCAGCATCAAGCCGAGTGAATGATTTAAGTCGTCGACTGAAAATAAAAATACGTAGGTATCTGACATTGTATACCCAAAAATGACCTTAATGGTATTTCAGGACCTGTGAACGGATTTTGTTGGCCTGTCAACTTCCTCATCCAGCGTAAGTTGGTAGACCACCAATAGCCTGGTTTGCATTGACAATATGACATAGAAAATCAGACTAAAAAAATGACGTAAAAATGAAATAGTACAGAAAGAGAAAGAAAAGTAATTTGTCCACTCTAAAAAAATATTTTTCGGTGTAAAATTCTTTGAAAATTCAACACAATTGATTTTTCATGTTGAAAGATGCTTTAAAATGTTCACTGTTTCACTTTGTGTTAAAATTTTGGCTTCCTCCTTAAACCAGGTATCTACTATACCTAGTCTACCTACCATTACAGCACTGCCTATTTTTGGTATCTAAAATTTTATTACCCCCGCTACAAATGAGTATTTTCCTTGAGGGTTTTTGATCATACAGTAAAGAAGTGCGGGCCCAGTGCAAATGCTCTCTCCTTATCTTCCTCTTGTCAGCCCCGACTACACATTTCAATTTTTTTTCAGTTTCTTATCAAAATTTTCACCAAACAATACCCAAGATGAAATGGTAATGAGAAGTGAAGTAAGAGACCTGAAATTTTAACTGCGTTTATTCATTTTATTTATCAATAAAAAAAAAATCTAAAATTAAAATTGCGTTTTTGACGACGATAATTACTAATATTAGTTGAAATTTACTTTCATCATGTCTAAACAATAACTTACCTATTTTAATCCTACAGATACCTATACTGTAAGTAGTGTATTGAATTTCCCAAATCTTCTAGCTAATTATCCAATTCAAATAAGTTCCAAAACCAAACCAAAACTTTAAGATAAGTACTTATAGTAGACTCAAGAAGTAGGTAGGTATTACAGAGCAAATATTATCATATTTTGATTTTCAAAAAGCTAGCCATGTGGTAGGTATATGTAAATGTAAGTAAATATTTTCTCCCAGCTTCAGTAGAATCTTCCAAATTCGCATATACTTTTGTTATAGAGGTAAGATCACCTAGGTAGGTCTTATAGTTGTACTGTTTACTCGAAGGTAAGTAAGTATAATATAATATCGAATTTCACCTTACACTTTATTCATATAAGTTGGTTTTTGTTTTAGTTTATGGAAGCGGGAGGAAGAAAAACGTGATGCAATAGATTTCCTTAAGTTATTACTTTGCGGTTATATTATACGAAAATGTAATAAAAATTTTTAATTATACGCTTTCCTTCAGGTGTATCATGGTGTGTTAATTATGTTTGAATTTTGATGAACGTTTTATAGTTTATAAGGCCTTCGTTAACGTTTCATGGCGCCTCGTTTACTGGAAACTGTATTTCATTTATCGCTCGCATCGTCACCTGTTTCTACAGCTATTTTAGCTCTATCTTTTGTCTAGATAAAGTTTTTGGTTTTTTAACTACGAAATTATGCCCGATTACCTGAATTCTTGATGAGCTATTGTAAAAAGATATCATTTAGGGGTACATAATACAAGATATTGTCCATGAAATGTGGTCGTCCATTTAATGAAATACCTACCTGACATTAAAAACAACTCAAGTATAGTCACAAATTAACCAAATTGGATGAATAAAAAATTCGTATCAACAAACACTCTCCGCTTACAAAGAAACCGTAAGTTTCAGTTGACGAGGAAAGTATTTTCCTTGCTTCGTTGGGTCTATTCGCTGGTATTTATGTTTTGTTTGATAGATATACTCGAAAGTTTAAAAAATGTTAAAATTATTAAGAAATATTGGATCACATTCACATTGGAAGGCCTAAATGCGTGGTAAATGTAAATATTGCAAAAGTTCTGGTGTCAGAGTGCAGCGATACTTAATTTAAGAAAAATATTGAACATTGTGCATCCAAATTTTAATGAATAAGGAGCAGCATACTATTTCCCTTGTTTTTGATGCCTTATTTCAAGAGTTTAATAAATCATAGTTTTTTAGGCATTGTTATTGGAAGTAAAAGTTCATTTTTTCATAAAAAAATTTGGTGGTAAGTAGTTTTGTGCTGAAATAAGATATTTATTGAGGTAAATTGCGAATCTGGCTTCACTATCGTGTTTATGGGATTCAGTTTGTGTTAAAACGAATGACCCCAAAAAGTAGGAAGGAGAGTTTCGCGATACTTTGATGTGACTTTTCTGATTTTATATCATGCTTCCTCAAACGATCAAATGATGAGAGATTAATTATTGTAAAACAGATGGATTAAATTTTTATTGAAGTCGAAAGATCTAGCCCATTTTTTATGGTGAATCGGCCCTGAGCACAGATTTTGATTTTTTTTGGCGAAAGTTGATTTTAGCTCGCCAAAGTAATTCTTACCCCCCTCTCTGGGCTGAAACATCGATTTTCGTTCAAAATTTTTACTTCTGGAAGTTTTCAACCGAATTTTCTCAAACTTGCAGAGATGTAAGCCACTACCAAGGACTATTTATGGGAATTTTTTTTTATTTTTGAGCGTTTTTTTAAGGTCAAATGGACATTTTAAAATTTCTAACGGCCATTTTGGTAACTTCTTTCAGAGGTGCAATTATGAAAAAAACATATGTTATGCACTTTGTCTAGAAGTACAATATATATTTTTTTCAGAATTTTTTATATTCTGCATACTTTTTTGTATAAGTACAAATCGCAAAAAATACAGCCATCCAGGATAATTCGATTTTCTAAACATAAGTCTGTGATTAGTTTATTCATTTGGAATTTTCTTTAACGAAAATGGTTAATTTTCAACTTTTGGTACGACCATGTTAAAACCGAAAATCATGAAAAATGAATGAAGTTTGATAAAAATTGGATGAGGGTGTATAATTGCGTATTTAATAATAAGTAATGAAAAAAAATTTTTTGACCAAAATTGACCCGTCTAAAGGTGAACAAGTGGTATAAAAATCAGTTTTTCGCATTTTTGAAGGTCTTCGGCTCTTACAAAAGATTCTGCAAAAAAAAATATATTGTATGTCTAGACTAGGTACATAACATACATTCAGAGGTTTTTAAAAAAAGTTACTTTTTGCACTTTTTCATGATTTTCTGAAAAAATATTAAAGAAATTTTCTTGAAAAATGTCCTCCAGAAATGGATGCAGGACATCAATTTTAAGTGATTAATTTCAATACTTAAATTTTATCGCTCATAGATGATTTTTCATGGGTGCTTAAAAAATTGGTTCTCCGCGTTTTTTCATATAATTAAAAATATATATTTTTTTTTCCAGTAAATCCTTACTACGGTACAATAGACTGAGTAGACTTACCTTCTTCCATTTAAAATCCATTTTTTCCACTTTTACTCTTTTTAGGGGTTCTCAATTGGTAGTCTAACGTACAAAAAAAATATAAATGGCCCAAAAAAAGAAAAAAATGAAAAAAATTGCCTTCGAGAGTCTAAAATAGATGAAATGTGTCCTTTGTATGATGAAATTTTTTTCGAAAAATCATTTTCTAAATTTTTAACAAATTTATTTTGAAATAATTAAAAAAAAAAACATTTTTTGAGTGACCCTGAAAAATTATGTGTGGAGAGGATAAAATGGAAATACTGCGCTTGATCATGTAAAATTGATGTCCTAAATCCATTTCAGGAGACGTTTTACAGAAAAAATTCTTTCATAATTTTTCAAAAAATCATGAAAAAATCCATAAACAGACATTTTTTAAAAATCTCTGAAATGAGGACGGGTAATGATGAAAACTTCTCGTTAATGATTATTTTGGGTTCAAATATATACAATAATTCCATTTTTGGAAAAACATTTTCAAAAACATTTTTTATTTGATTTCTTGAAAATTTTTGAAAATTTTTCAACTTCAAAAGAGCTTTGCAAGTTTAAATAATTAAGTTAGATGTCTGAAATATTTACCACATCCTTTTTATGTAATTTCGCAACTATTGTGATACTGTCATTTGCAGATTTGCAAAAAACGCAAAATTCAGTCCACCCTCGTAAGTACCTAATGATATTTTGTGAAAATTTAGAAAATCTGAAAACAAGGGTATTTCACCTATTTATCCGCAGATACCTTTTGCCCTTACCGCCAAAAGCTCAAAGTTTTAAAAAAATGCTCACTCGAAGCATGTTTGACTAAATTTCGGCTAAGTTTTTGACAGCATTTAACACAGTTCATATTCTGTCTTTCATGGGCTCTCGAAAGGATTGATATGTTATAAAACATACTTCACAGAAAAAAAAGTCGAATTTTTTTTTAGTCTACCGTGATTTACTACGACGTATTATTCGTCCACCAAAAATTTCAAAAATATATTTGTTCTATTTTTTTGTAAATTTTTATACATTTCTAAAATTTTTACCACGTTCAATTTTAATGTTATTTTTCCACTTTTTTTCATCACCATCCGATAGATAACTTTCGATAAAAAAAATTGAAACGTCCTATTACCCAGACTATCCTCATAAAATATGCAGTGTCTACCAATATATCGCGTACTGTATAAAATTATGACAGTATAAAGGTAATGGGTTTAATTAAAGAACGACGGAAGAATGAATGTCTCAAAAATTTAGAATGAAAGTTTTTGAATCAAAGGTAGGTAGGTAGGTAACATTTTTGGCTACTTTGAAAGTAATTTTCATCAAGAGTCAATTACACAGCGTCGTCTATGTCATACTATAAGAGTACAGTTTTTATCTTGTTACATCAAAACATTTCGTTATAAATATGAAAATATAAAAGTTGAACTTTCATATAGACATTTTTCCTGGCACCGTTCTCTGTGTTCACCAAAATCACAAGCCTTCATTTCTTTAATTAAAGTAAAATAGACCCTAGCAAAAAAATTACGTATATTGAAAAAAAAAGAAGTTGAATTCAAACATGGAGTGTGATTTTTTGCTGATAAAACTTTTGAGCCCAACTTGGCCAAAGTATTAATTGAAAATATGGAAATTTCATTACTTGTCGGGACTTTTTTTTTACTATTGCGAATGATTTATTTTTCTATAATTTGAATATTAACCTCGCGATCAACGGTTTATTTTAATTTAATTAATAATTAAAAAAAAGGATTTTACAGCGTACAGCTCCAAAGATGCTCCATCTAAAATTGTAAAGAAAATTTAACGAAAGCAGACAGCGCAGCGTATTAGAATTAAGTAGGCATATTACGCGAGTGGAATGAAAGAAAATCAAAAATAAAAATAATATTCATCTCTATGAAGCCGTGTAAAGCTTTACAAAAGAATTACGCGCTGACTCATATTTTACGACGAGTTTTAAAAACAAGCAATAAATACAGTTCAGAAGATTGATGGTGACGTTGATGCGGTTCAAAGTGAGATGAGACTTGATGGAATGGAAATAACAATTTCGATAAGTTAGCATTCTGGTTGGTAGATAAATGGAGGTACTGAGGTAGTTGAATTTAATACTTATTATATATTTGTATTTCTGCTTGTTATTTAGTTGTGTATTAAATCAAAAGGGATGAAAAAAACAGGCGATATAGAGTAAAGGTATCATAAACGTTTGAGAATGATTAAGAGAAACGAGGTAGTAGGTATGGACAGTAATAGTAAATAACTAAAATTATTTTTTCGAGAAAAGATTTTTTTGATTTTTTACATTAATTACGAAAGAATCAATAAAGAATATATTTTTTTAATAGGTGGTTTTTTTTATAATTCCTCATAGTCCACTCATTCTAGGTAATAGCACAGAAAAAATTCCCATCAGCAATTTTTTCCATGAAATATGTCCGGTAGACACCCACAAATAACGTACTATAAGTCCCTCTCGATAAAGGTAGAGTGCGATCCACACGAGGGTTAAAGATGCCCGAAAAATAAATTTTTATGCTATATCTTCGTAAATACCAGTTTTAGTGTGACAAAAGTTATATAAGAATTTAAAGTAGACTCAGTTTTCTACAACTTTGCTTCTAAAATTTTTTTCGTAGGTATGATGAGGTGGGGGAGGTGAGTCCTAAAAAAAAGGTGTTTTCGGGTTACAGTGTACAAATTTCGATAAAGTGTGATGAAATTTCACGTTATGAATAGTAAGTCTCCTCATCCATACTGCCCTTTCACCCCCTCCTCCACACACACACGTCGCTTTTTCAGTATGTTCCCTCAGAAACCAGGCAACGCAAGTTGAGTTATGCAATTAGAAATTACTGAAATACCAAGTTTTCGTACAGGTCTTACTCTCCTTCCCTTGAGTTTCCCTTCCTCGCAGCTGCTAAAATACGAGTTTTGGTTAATAATATGGCGAGGAATAATTTTTTTCTTCCGAATAACGCCCTCGTCACTTCCCTCAAGAAAGGGAGAGTACAAACTGTACAAAAACTTGGTGTTTCAGTAATTTCTAATTGTATAATTCAACTAGCATTGCCTGGTTTTTAAGGGAAAATACTAAAAAAGCGACGTGTGTGTAGAGGAAGGGGTGAAAGGGTGGTATGGAAGAGGAAACTTGGTATTCTCGAGGAAAATTTCCATTTATGTTTAGTACGATTCATAACATGAAATTCGGTCACATTTAATCGCAATTTATATACTTTGACCCGAAAAACACCCTTTTTTGAGAGCTCACTTCCGCCGCCCCATCATACCAACGAAAAAAATTTTAGGAGCAAAGTTGTAGGAAACTGAGTCTACTTTAAATTCTTATATAACTTTGGTCACGTTAAAATTGGCATTTATAGAGATATGGAGAAAAAATTGATTTTTTGGGGGGTCTTGACTCCCTTGTTGGACTTTAAGTATGTTGTTTGTGTATGTCTACCGGACATATTGCATGAAAAAAATCTTTGATGGGAATTTTTTTCGTGATAGTGCTTTTTTTTTACCTAGAATGACCGGACTACTGACATATTAGGTAGCATTACTTTATAACCTACCTAATACGTAGTTGTTCATACGAACAGTAAATTATTTATAGCAGTAAATCTAATTGAATAGAATGCGACATTTTCCTAGTCGGTATTTTGTTCGAATTAAATACGTCCCTTTACTACCAGGGTACCTATACCTATAATACCCACTTTTCTGGAAACATTTTGAAAATACTAAACAGCTATACGAGCACAAGCTGAGAAAATTTGATTTCTGGCATCGGTAGAAATTTTTCAAGCTCAAAACACAAATTATTCTTTATGCGTATAACCGAAGTATTCGAGCAGATGTTGAAAATTCGTTTCGAAATCGTTAGTAATGAAAGAAAAATCTATTAGGTACCTGCGTATACCTTCCGATCGTGCTATAGCTAATTTTCGTTTTAAATTTAATTTCACGAAATATCGTCTCTTCAGAAATGAAATTCGAGACTTGCGAAAATTTTACAATCGATGATTATCTAGCGGCGCAGCGGTTTACGAATTCAAAGGTGATATGACGATTTCAACTTGAAGAAAGCATCAAATACGCCAGTCATTACATCCGTTCGCCGATAAAGGTAATTAAAAATCTTCCCAACTTCATTCTGCCTATTTTTCATAATAGAGGGCGTTTTCAATTTTAATAAAGAACCGTGCAAAAAGTAATTTAAATTACGTTTCTCGTTTGTTGATAGGGAATCAGTTTTTACAATTACGGATGAAGGGAAGGATTATTTCAATTCGATGTTATTTAAATGTAGCAGCCCTGTAGAGAGTGAGTTACCCACCCAATAAGTACCTTTTCTCTATGCTACACTTGTAGTTGTAGGTAAGTTGAGTATTTTTACGAAAATCCTGACAGGTATTTGTAGCTTACGGTTCATATCGGTATAACAGGCGCGAGACGTTACAAATTGATAATAATTTTATTTACATTTCGAGTATAGATATAGGTAGGTATATCTAGACCTACCAATACCTACTACATATATACGTTATTGGTTGAAATAATCGTTGTAATCGTTTTGTTCATTCATAAATGAGGAAGATTCGAAAAAACACAAAAAAAAAAATACTCACTCGGGGAATCGTATGCATAATGATATCATATTATACTTACTGTACGAGAATACATCTGCTTAAATCGATGTACGTATCCCTTCGTGCAGTACGAATAAGTATACTGTACTGTACGCTTAGGTATTATTTTAATCAAAAAATTGAAAATAGTGATATCATGTTGTCCTGATTTCTATACGAAATCATATCCCTACCAAGTAGGCACATATATTTATTCAAAGTCCAAATATATTCAAATTTGCCCACAAAATATGATACTCTGTGTCCATATACCTACTTACACATAAGATATTACTCGCAAACGTAAAATCCCTTCATACATATTACGTTTACGTTTGTTGTAAATGCAGAAAAAATACGAATAAAAAAAAACGAATAACACAGAATTTATAGAAAGCATAAAATTCAAACACGGCTCAGTCGTTTTTAAAGCTTGAACACCACAGTCAAATCCCTATTATCATTCCACCTACTTACTAGAACTTGTGGTGTTTCGGGAATGACTGATTGTGAGTTATTTTTACATTTCCAATCTTTCTACGCGATTTCATTTTAGTATCAATTTATTATTTTCGTTAGGCACTTACTTATATCCACATTTTTTAGTTCCATATAGCGAAGTGTTAAGTATGTACTACAGGAGTCTATTTACACGTTTTTTTCTCAAGTCACGTCGTCGATTATCGTTGAAAATGCTTTTAATTATACTGAGTATTTCGCATTAATCTCCCTTCCCTTATACCAGTGATAAATCAACTCGTAAGACTTACATGTATAATGATTAGCATATCCAAAAAATCGTAGGGGTGGAATATGCTATACTCAAAATTTCATTTTCGCTCAAACCTAGCGCTCACTTCGAAAATTCTTTTTAAAAAAAAGTTAATAGTGATAAAAATTTGCTATTTGCTTTAATCCATAGTGTATACGTTTATTTTATTTCATTAGCGAACTATTTACAAAATATGTTGTATTTTTCATTTTAGGAATTTTAGGAACTGCAGAAAAGATTATACAAAAAGATCGAAAAATCTAGATTTATTCTTTCATTTACAGAACTAGTCAGCAGTTTGAAAATTTCAGGCATATTTAGCTCCAAAAATGAATTTTACCGATTTTTCAGGAAATGCTTGAAAGGCTATAACCTTGAACCTCAAAACTAAAATTTTTCAAGAGACTGGAGGTATTGAATTTTTGGAAGTTTTCTAATGTTAGGTGAGTTTTGCAAGTTTGGAAAATTGACTTGGTGGACTGAAATTTTTACCAAGTCATTTTAAGATAATTTTGCAACTATTGTGACTCCACCACATAGTGGTCCCTTAGAAATTCTAGATAGTCATAATTCTAAAATTGGGAGTATGGAAGGTTTTTTTAAGGCGCTGATTCCATTTTTTGATTCATTTTGACCTTAAACCTTCTAAAGGTATCCGGTGAGAGGGAGGGCGGTGAAACCAAACTCAAAAATTTTTTAGTTAATGAGCGAGAAAGTATCAAACTATGAGTTTCTGACTCTTCTAAACATGGTTCTTGAACCCGTTTCCCCGAAAATCTGAAATGAACCTCTCAGGAGAGGGGAGGTTCAAACACAGAAATTTTCAAAAAGTTTGTGTGAGGTGTCAAAGTATATGTTTTTGAACCTGCTGAACACGTTTCCAAAGTCCATTTTACTGAGAATATTAATCGGACCTAGGGAGGGGATGATGAAGACATCGTGTAGAATATCTGTATTGATGCAATGTATGAATATAATTTTTTTTTTTTTGCAGTCGCTAAACTTTATCTGCACTTATCTTCATCTTCTCGTTGTAGCTTATTTACAAACTTGTAGCTAAACTTCTAGTATCATCTGTTTAAAAACAGAATGATTTCTAGCTTTCATGCTGGTGTATTTTTCCTGATGTTCAAATTGAATAGGTAGAAAAACATATCTACAAGTTATATACATATACATATACGCTATAATTCAACCTTTTTTTTCCTTTTTTAATTTATTTAAAATTGACGCAAATTTATATTAAAAGTTTATTTAAATGAAATAAAAATTCCAAACTAATTTTCAAAATATCTGAATAAAAGGATAGACGTTTAAAAACTAATAAATTATTCAGCAGTTCACTTAAATGGTCCGCCATTTCGTACGAATAAATTTTCAAACGTTTTTTTAGCATATGCAAATGAAAAATTTTAAATGTATTTATTTCTGTTCCTGGAAAATTTAAATGGGAAATAAAAGTTACGCGGTTTTACAGCAATAGGCTATATTAGGTGGTACAATTGAGATTATTTCAATGAGCATGTGTTACGTCTTGTTTGCGAAAATTTTAAAATTTCACAGCATGTCGAAGGGTAAACTTATACACAGGACAATCCACAATTTAGATTAAATAAAGGGAAAGTTTACGACGAAATTCGCATAAATGAACCAGAGGTATAAAGTTTTCAACTTATAATTTAATTTGTTTTCTTGTTTTTAAGCACTTACTTAATTTAGCTCACCTACCTTCCGCCATTATACCTACTATTTTGTTTTTGAACTTTGAATACGTATCTACTACTTACAGTATGATTTTCGACGTGCGGTATTTTCAATATTTCGCCTTTTTCTGTCTACATTCATAAATTATACGTCATAAAACTTTTAAGTTTTAAAAATACTCAAAATTTATCAAAACTGATATAAAAAATGCCTGCGTAAAGTATTATTATTTGTACTGATAATAGTAGAACCATGGTTATAGAAATAAAAAGATACAATTTGAGTTTCTATGCGTCTTCCAAGCGCAATTTTCACTGGTTACATCCGGGACTACCTTTCATCTTCTACCAGCCGTCTGAAATACAGATCGCAAAAATTTTCATTTCATTTTTGCTTAGCCTGATTTTCGTAAAACATTATAATTATGGTAAATGGAAAGAAAGTGTCACGTTCCCTAATCAGTGGTAAGGATAGATGAGGTGCAATAGGGCTAAAATTTCGACACCATCAAGAAGCACACTTGGGACCTACTTTAAATATAATATACCAGATTTAAACTACCTAGCCCGAAGGGGGGAGGCGGGAGGTAGGTGCGGAAAAAATCCAAAATATAAGAAAATCCATCGAAAAAACAACATTTTTGGGGCTAGTTTTTTAGCAATTTTTTTTTTTTAAATTTTCTGTTTTTTTGAGAAATTTTTTTTTTTTTTTTTTTTTTTTTTTTTTTTT
>FIZR01000102.1:0-11223 GCA_900060175.1 Ferrisia virgata | reverse complement strand
GGACGGATCGGTATACGCACGGACCTTCAGGTACGGGCGTATACTTCGCGTTTTTTTACGAGGCTACACAACGGAGGGGTTAGTATCTCGCTACTCTCTCCGCCCTCGCGCCTCTTCCCTTGCAAACGATTGTAGTACATCTACAAGCCCATCCACCTGGTGAAGATAGCCAGCGAAAAACTTGGACTTCGTATTAATACATCAAAAATGGAAGTCATGGTGGTGGATCGGGCCAATTGTCTTCCAGTTTCTGCAGCCCTGAGCGAATAAGAAAAGGTGAACGCTTTTGTATATTTATGTTCCATCATCGAAGCAGATGGAGGCTCGTCGGCAGAAATACAGTGCCGAATTGCTCTAAGCAAATCTGCTATATCCAGACTGCGTAATGTCACATGTAATAACAAGATCTCCAGAAAGACAAGAAAGAGATTTATACAATCACTTGTTTTCTCTATTTTCGTATATGCCGCGGAAACATGGACGTTGAAGGCAGATGATAAAAGAGGAATCGACGCCTTTGAGATGTGAGTCTGGCGAATGATGCTGAGGATCCCCCTGGACAGCGCGACAAACCAACATTTCAATCGTCAATGAAATACAAGAGCCAGTCAGACTAAATGTTTCATGCGAGAAACGCATTCTAGGGTATTTTGGACATGTGACCAAAAAGAGAGGTTGGAAATCTCAAAAAAGACCTTTTCTTTTGTAAGGCCCTTGGTAAAACAGGGAGAGGAAGATCTCTGACCAGGTGGTCTGACATCATCAAAGCGCGAATGGGCTCTGCAGTAAGAGCTGCTTCACAGGCACGGAATCGTGATAGGTGGCATACTCTTTTAGGTGCAATATGGTCGTAAGCGACTGAGACCTATTGATGATGATGATGATGATGATGACTAAAAATTAAGCTTCCAACTAGATCTTTCGCCCATGGCAAGAACATTTTTAACGACCTCAAATATAAATATTCTTTCAATTTTTTTCCCTCAACCAAATCATCAAACTTCGCCTATGCCTAGCACAAGTTCAAATTGAGCTAGCCAGCTAATTTGATTTATAGTTCTGGTAGTTTTCATATATTTTCAATTTGGATTTGGATTTCACTCTTATCACAACTCTCAAAAATCAATTTTTCTTTTACGACTACTTTTAACGAAAAATAAAAAAGTTTAATATTTGTATCTTAATACATTTTGATAAGCAGTTGAAAAATGTGTGTTACTATCGCTATTCTTAATGATAACAAAATGACTCATCTGTGTATTTGTTTCTAAATTTGGTCGTGTGAAATTTTTTACGTATGTACATATCTATGTAAGTAGGTAGGTAGGTAGGTAGGTAGGTACGTGGTACTCTTCGTATAGAGTATAATTTAATGAGAAATTTTTTCGACAAAGAACTACGTCCAACTGTGATACATACGGAATGTAGTGTACGTATTGTTGTAGAGGTGCATACATATGAATGGGACCGGTTGGTAGGATAAACAGGTCTTTGACGTAAACAGCTAAACATAATATACTCTATGCTAATCTTAGCTGATGACCATGTATGCACGTATGAGAAAAATTCAACTACACGGTCACTATTATTTTCCACAAAATATGTATTTTAAAATTAGCTAGGTATACTTACTCATACTGGAACGTTTGAAAGGTCTTTTTTTTTTCTCCTGCACATATTCCAGTTTTAGTACACAAAATGTGAAGTTGATTTGGAACATGCGATTGGCAGTAGTTCAAAAAATACTCTATGGCAATTGGTATTGACCTTTTGGAGTTTATATTTAGAATGTCTTCTTTCTCGTATATGTAGTATTTTTATTATCGATGCACGTAACTATGTAAGTATGTAAGTGTTTCGCTTGTATTTGCATACATGTGTAAGCGTATGTTGGAAAATTTGGGACACAGATGACTGTGGCGTTAATGAATGAATGAATATGAATGAACGAACGAACGAATGACTGCGGGTTCGTGAAAGAAAGAAAAAAACACATACGCAGAAGTAAAGACGATTATGTAAATCGTATCTACTTACTTATGTAGATGTATATGTAGTTAGTTACTCGTATCTTCGGCAAATGGCATTATTTTGATAATTTTTCATCGATATGCAAATCGACCCCTACGTTTCGGGTATCAGTAATGTTCTAGCGTTACGTTTATAACATGTACATTATTTCTCATTCTAAACGTACCTACGTACGTATTTGTACGTAAGTGGGAAGAAGTGTATAGGATTTTATGAGTCATACCAGTTCGCATTGACCTTGACGCTACGTCATCCCCCGGTCGTCGTTTAGGTGCTTAAAAAAGATATTACGTCGACGTTTGAATGCCTCCAGCAGCATCCAGTCCGAAACTTCTTTCATAGTACAGAGAAGGGTTAAATTGAGAGCGAAGAAATAAAAAAATAAGAAAAAGGGCGAAAATGAAACACTTCGTACGAGAATAGATTTCACTTTTAGCAGCTGATGGAACGGTGTGGTTTTTTTAAGGTGCCTGGGTGCGGAGCAAGCTGCCACTTGAAGTCGAGAATTTCACCTGTGATTTTATTTCGCTAATAAAACGTCGTTTGATTTAATTTTAATTATTACGAGTTTACGACGTGTGATTTTTCAAGCTGAAATGGTACGACGCGTCGAGTCGCTTCGCTGTCGTAGTAATTAAATAACACGTCAACCGAAGCGAATTTATAAACGTGTGTGACATCGAGATAAGGATTTTTTTATTACTAAAAATACGTACGTATACTGCAGCACGAGTTGATGATTTGACTGAAACACATCCAACAATAAGTATGAAACATAAAATCTATGAAATACTCGAAATTATGAGTCTCGTGTGTACGCAAATATACTTACGTGGCCGTGTTGTGATGATAAATTGATTACTACAGTAAGCGAGCAAATTTTATGAAACTATTGCAACGATTTTGGTCTGACTTTTTACTACAAGTTTGCAAAATTTCTTTTGGACGCAGTTTTATTTTATTTTCAAACCAAATCAGTTCGACCATAAATCCTGAATTTTCAATCACCATAAAGCTTGTATTTCGAACGTATTGCAAGCTTCATTGTGATTATCTAATTTGGCACAACGATACGAACTTGAATCTCCATTCCAAACACTGCGACCTTATATTTTGTACCACTTTGAGTTTCTGCTTCCAAGTTCGAATGTCCTTAAGATTCCGCTCATTCGATTTGATTATACGAGTCAAAACACGATTGTTGTAATATCGCAGTTATTGACTGTTGTAATGAATTTTCGTGGTAATAAAAAATTAATGTGAAGAACGTTGCCATAAAAATGATATAGCTTAACTTTGACGCACATGATTCTCCATAACTTACTATTTGAACAACTGCAAAAGAATAAATAGCAAGCATCGCAATGCGTCGCTTTCGATCTTAATTTTCATAAAATAAAGGTGATATGCGAAATTTTTCCATTCACGGGGCAAAAAATTGGTATTCGAATAATGAAGAAATTATCGTAATTTCAGTCCTAATTTTTCAAGGGCTGGGATAGGAGAGATCCTGGCAACTTTCAAACGATTGAAATTTTTACACGAACCAATTTAACTTTGATTATCAACGAGCAAAATGTAGAAACCTCGATGATGAACATTTGAGATAAAAGTTCCAACTTTCTATGATGAGTGTAGAGGTTTAAAGCTGGCTTTTAAAAATATTAAAAAAATTACCACGAAAAGACGATCTTACGTTAGTTTTAACCAATAAATTTTTTTAATTCGATCTCAACGTCTTAAGACGTCAGTAGGGGTGTTCAATTTTGGCCAAAATTCAAAAAAAAAATAATTGAAGCGAAGTGGTCCGCCCATTATTACTAATTTGCATACGCTGTTTGAATTATTGACTTATTTTTTTGATCCGTCCCCTGTAAACCTCCCTATTGGCCCCCGCAACGTGGCCAAAATTTAAAAAAAAAATGAATTGACATGACGATTTTTAAAATAACTCGACGACACGACTCCTAGTTTGAATATTCTCTTATTTTTTTGAACACATCCCTCGAATTCTTTCTTCACAGCCACCATAAAAATAAAAAAATTATAAATCCACTTTTGTGGGCTAAAATTTTTTGTCGTGTATTTGAAATAATATTGTAGACCCTTTGATTATGTTTTTTTTTTTTTTTTTTTTTTTTTTAAAAAAAAAAAATTTTTTTTTTTTTTAAAAAATATTGTAGACCCTTTGATTTTTTTTTTTTTTTTTTTTTTTTTTGAATAAAAAAAATCTTGTTTTTTTTTCAACGTGTAATTTTTCCACAACCTGGTACAGAGCAAAAGGAAACGCAGAAACTCAGATCGTATCTTTTTAGCTCTGTGACCGGGGTCCCACATCCATTTTAGGGGGTGTAAATGGCGAAAAACTACATTTCTTCGAAAATTAACACACTTTTTTGAACCGTAGTTCTAACCCCTTTTGAGCTAGGGGCATATCGGCGGCGCTCTAATAGTTGCGAAATGACCTGAAAAGAATTTGGTAGAAATATCTGCCCCCTAATTCAATTTTTTCAATTTTCAAAACATCGAATAGAAATTTTTTTTGAAATTTGCTCAAAAATGAAACTGTTAATCATATTTGAACTCAAAACGACCTATGTTGGTAAATTTTTGTCAGTTCTTCTTACTTCAAGGGTTTTCTAAAAAATGCCACTTTTTACGTCTTTTCGTGATTTTCTGAAAAACCATGAAAGAAAATTTTTTTGAAAAACGCTCCCCTGAAATGGATTTTGGATTTTAATTTTATCCCCACAGACAATTTTTGAGGGTCCCTCAAAAAATATCTTCTTTTCCGAATTTTAAAATAAATTTGTTAAAAAATGAGTAAATGATTTTTCGAAAAAAATTTCATCACAAGGAGCACATTTGATCCATTTTACACTTTCAAAAATAATTTTTCATTGTTTTTTTTTTTTTGACCCATTTATACTGTATTTTTGTGTGCTGGAATACCAATTGAGAAACCTTGAAAAGGGTAAAATTGGCAGGACAGATTTTTAATGGACGAAGCTAAGTGTACCTGCTATATTGTTCTGAGAAATTACTGAAAACATTTTTTTAATGATGTGAAAAAATTCTTGAAAAAAAATCATTCTTTAAAAATATAGTCTATGAGGGTAAAATTGTAATTTTGCGCTTTATCATCTGAAATTGATGCATCAAATTCATTTCAGGGGGGGGGGGCATTTCTCAAAAAAATTTTCCTTCGTGATTTTCTTAAAAAAAAAAAAGACAAAAACTGACATTTTTTAAAAATCCCCGAAAAAAAAGGAAATGGCAAAACTTTTGCAACAATAATCAATTTTTAACCATGTCAGATATTTAATTTTTTATCCCCTCTCTTTTTCCTTACTTCCCCCCCCTCACACACACTAAGGATTATTTATAATTTGAGCGGTAGGTTTGGATTGGTAGTGAATTTGATATTTTTGAGTGGGGATGACCTTGAATTAAAATTAAGTTGTGTCCAAATTTGAGGGAAGCGTAGCTGAAGGGTTAAAATGGAAAAAAATTGTTAAATTTTAAACCAAATCGATAGAGAGTCAAAAATTGTATTAAATATCCAGAAATCAACCTCCTACGTGAATTAGGAGAGGAGATATGGGAGTTTTTTCGTTTGTTGACCTTGACAAAAGCCTGCTCCACCCTTACGTTCTCTCTCCCCTTTCGAATTCAGTTAGCAGGACGAAATTCGACATGGACGTTTAGTAGGGGTCTTAGATGTGCCTTTCACGGGTTTAGACTTTTTATCCCTCGCACACCCTATTAGAGCCCCAAAAAATGAGTTTTCTCGGTGATTTTTCTTATTTTTTGCATTTTTCTCGCTTTTATCCCCCCTCCAAATTGATCTAGAAGGTTGAAATTCGGCATGTATCGTTAGTTGGGGTCCTGTATGTGCGCCTTCGAGGAATTTAAGCTAGTAACTTTAATATCCATTTTTACCTCCTACGTCCCCCCCCCCCACTTGCATAATTCTCGTATCTTCTTTACTTCACGAAAATCAAGCTCAAAAAGCAACGCGTTGTGATACTTTTTTTTGACAAGGATATGTCTTAGGAAGAAAGGAGGGGGGGGTTATTCTGAGAAAATGTTACGTTTTTGATTTTTGGACTTTATGTTGAATTATGTTAATATAGATATGTCTCAAGGATGGGAAAGGTCTGAGTTGAATGTTTGATTTTTGATTTGCAGCTTTTGTTCAAAAACTCGGCATGAAAGATGATTGTAAAAGATTTTTGCATTTTATGTTGAAATGTTAAAACTCGTAATAAAAGATGATCATGTCTTCAGGGATGGAAAAAAATTGATTACTTTAGCACTTAATGTTGTAAATTTAAAAAATTAAAAATTGTGTGCCTTTTTTGATGTAAAGGTTTTCGATTTTTGTATCATTTTTGCACTTAATATAAATCTAACCAAAGATATATTATGCAAGGTGAATTGAAGGCTGTGCGATTTGATTGTAAAAAAGATTGAAAAATTCGTTATAATGGATATGAAAATCATTAAAAAAAATAAAAAAATTAATAAATTGTAAACCTATCAATCGTTTTTAACATTACATATCTGTGATCTACAAATTTTTCCATGAAAGAAAAAATTGCCTAAATTTTTTTTCACTGCACCCTGACGAAGGTGCACAAACCTATACGACTGTGTTTCAGTATTTGATACTTGCTAAGCCTTGATCCCACATCCGGCTTCTTTTCATGTCGCTCGTCGTTTCGAAAAATTTCATTCATTTTTAATTTCACCGAATATCTCGAAATGTTTCCTCGAGTCAAGCGGTAATTGCATTGCAGTTTCGACGTAGGTGAATTATTTTGGTAAACAGCTCACCTTGCATATTATTGTACTACGTATACTTCTCAAAGTGTACTATTGCAGCTCGTCATCGCCTCGCCCGTTCTAAGAAAATCGAATTATTGTAAAATATTTGAGTTTATATTTTAGTGTTTATTCTAGAACTCGTTGACATTTTACTTTTTTTTTTTTCTCTCTTTCTTCGTATTTTCTCGGTATGTTTATAAATAATGTAACCTTGAGGAAATCTCAAATTGTCTGCGTTAACTTCGTGTTGGGTAATGTTCAAATTTAACGAACGAATGATGTAACAACTTTTTCAGTCAATGTCCTCGTACGTACCCCAGTGAATAGCCTAGCTCTAACTAGATACGACTTTATTTAAGCTAATACGTATTACGCGAAGGTGATATCGTAAAACTATGGCAAAACTTGATATCATTCTTTGACGAATGACCTATTGGCAAAGTTTCGCGTAAGAAAATAAAGGTATATAGTACGTAGGTATTATTGCGAAATCAGGAAAGAAGAAAATAAGGGAGTTGCACGTTGCTTGCGAAAACAGCTGCTCAGGTATACGATGTGTTGTTTTATACGCGAAGAGAGAAAACAATTACCGAGATTAATACGGTATTTTCCATTCTGTTGTGTGTGTGTATTTGAAAGAAATAATGTAAGAAAGGAAAAAATAAACTCGCAGTTGCAATTACTATATACAGTATGTCAGCTTATGTAGTAGGTATGATGTTTTGTTTAGTGAAATCGGCCACACGACGGTGGTTGTAGCAGTCGAAATATGTGTTATGTAAATGTAACGCGAGCGAATGTAAATTTCATTGAATCGAGTTGGCATAGGCTGGCATTGTTTGTTGTAAGCGATCGTATTTATTTCGTGATCGATTTTTTCTTTTTTTTTTTTTTTTTTTTAATTTTTTTTTTTTTTTTTTTTTTTTTTTTTAATATTCTCCTCTGCACCTTCAAAACAATACTTACCAATCTACCTACAAGGCGACATATCCAAAAGGCCAAGAAAGAGAAAGACATGTGCGAAAAACACGTAACATATATCTCATTGATTAGGTATACCTACATCAAGTATAATACAAAGGATACCTTATTACCTACCTGGTTCTGAGTAGTTATCTGTATACTCGACAAAAAACGAAAAAAAAAAAAAAAAATGAAAATGAAAATATATGTACTATTGCTGACGACGACAATGTCAAGTGGTACTCGAGATTGCATTAGCAGCAGTTGTGGTTGTTCGAAATCGACGACGTTTATCGATAATTTGAAATATTTTGTTTACAGATCGCGAACTGTTCGAGAACCCTGCGCATATTTTTGCGATAGCTGATCACGCTCATCGATGTATGAAACAACGAGGGCAAGACTCGTGCGTGGTAATCAGCGGCGAATCCGGCAGTGGAAAAACGGAAGCGTCCAAAATTATCATGAAATACATCGCAGCTGTTACAAATATCGGCGGAAGACAAGAGATAGAAAGGTAAAATTAGTCGTTAACGAAAGCAGACCGCAGATCGTTCAAATATTCGTATACCATAACGGGCTCGTCTCGTCTTCTATACCTACCTAGACTTACCTGTACCTACTTACGTAACGCCTCGTCATTGTCGTTTACAAAATCATCTTTATGATTTTATACGTTTAGTTTGTCTTTGTCGATTGCGTCTTCTTCATTTCGATTTGCTAGCGTCCGTGTTATATGAGTTGCGACAGCGATAGATTTCTATTTCCTTCTGCTTTTTAAAAAAATTTCAATGTATTTGCACAGCTCATTTTAGCACTTTCTTAAGGCCTTATTCTATGCATCAGATTCAATTGATGAACAGGGACGAAGGTTGTTTAATGTGATATGATCGTTAAAAGATATAATCTTAATCCCATTCTCTGGTATTCGACTAGCTCATTTTTGCAATCATGTTTCATCTATAAATTCCGCTTGTGTTCATTGCTTATTGACATGGGTTTGTTTTAGGGCGGGGGGGGGGATTCTGTCCCGTTAATGATGATTTTTAATAATCTTATTTCATATTTTAGGTACATTTTCAACCATTTTTCAATGTTTTTGTGTGATTTTGGACTAATTTTTTTCCTATTTTATGCTTATTTTCAGTCAATTTTCAACATTTTTTCATGATTTTTTATCGATTTTCTGTATTTTTTTCTAATTTTCGATAATTTTAAAGGATTTTCTTCAGTTTTTTAGGTCAATTTTCACCCATTTTTCAATATTTTTTCCTCTTTTTGCATAATTTTATCAAATTTTTACCAAATTTTTATCAATTTTTTTTCACATTTTATGTCTATTTTCATTGATTTTTTAATAGTTTTTCATGATTTCTGATCAATTTTTTACACTTCTTATTCAATATTATCTCAAATATTTACAAAATCTTCGATGTTTTTCAAAAAAATTTTTCCTATTTTACATTTTTTCCTGACTTTTGATCAATTAGGTCAATTTTTACCCATTTTTCTACATTGTTTGTGATTTCTGATAAATTTTTCCGCTTTTTATACAATTTTATCAAATTTTGGCAAAACTTTCGATGATTTTTAACGTTTTTCTTCATATTTTATGTCAACTTTCACCCGTCTTTCCACATTTTTTCGTGATTTTCGATCATTTTTTTCACTCTTTACCCAATTTTTTATCAAATTTTTACTCATTCTTCGATGTCTTGCAATGATTTTTTTTTTAATATTCGAGGTCAGTTTACACACATTTACATATTTTTAAGTCAGTTTTCAATCATTTCTCACTTTGTTTTGTGATTTTTGATTAATTTTATATCCTTTTTACCTTATTTTACATAACTTTTAACAGTTTTTTCTCATATTTATGTCAATTTTCACCCATTTTGCCACATTTTTTCCTTTCTATAGAAAATGTTTGATGATTTTCAACGTTCATTTTTTATATTGTAGAACATTTTTTTGTTATTTTTTATTGATTTTCTGCGTTTTTTACCCAATTTCCGATTATTTTCAAGAATTTTTCTCACATTTTAGGTCGGGTTTCGTCCATTTTTCAATTTTTTTTTTGTAATTTTTGTTTGATTTTCTTTATTTTTTATCCGATTTTTCACGACGTTTTAGTAATTTTTTTCACATTTTACGTCAATTTCAATTTTCACCAATTTTTCCATATTTTTTCGTGTTTTCTGATCAATTTTTTTCTTCTTTACCACATCTTATAAAATTTTTACGTGTGATTAAAAACAATTAAAAATTGAAAAAATTACAACTGTAGAAATTAAAAAGTTGAAAAAATTAAAAAATTGAAAAATTTAATAAAAATTAATACATTTTTGTATTACTTTTTTGGCGTTATGTCTAAAATGTTAACATAGATATGTCTTAAGGATGGAAAAGTTTGATAAAACTCACAAAGAAAGATGAGTATGACCAATTTTTGGACATCGTGTGAAAATGTCTGAGTCAAGTATTCGATTTTAAATTTGAAGTTTTTGATCAAAAACTCGCGATGATAGGTGATTACAAAAGATTTTTATACTTTATGTTAAAATGTTAAAACTCGCAATAAAAAATGATTAAGTAGTTGAAACATGGTGTACGTTTTTGATATTCACATGGATATGTCTTAGGCCCGGAGGGGGGGGGGTCATTCTGTGAAAGCGTTACGTTGTTTTCGGTGTGATATTTTGGATTTTCGGATTTTATGTTAAAATATTAATATGGATATGTCTTAAGGGTGGGAAAGTTTGATAAAACTCAAAATGGAAGATGAGTATGGCTGATTTTTGGACTTTATGTTAAAATGTCTGAGTTATCAAAAAAAAAAAAAAAAAATTGTGAACTTATCAATTGTTTTCAGTATTACACATCCGTGATCTACAATTTTTTCCTAAAAGGGAAAGTTGCCTTAATTTTTGTTTTTTTTTTTCAACTTCATTAAACTTGGACATTTTAACATAAAGTGCAAAAATCATTCTTACTTAATCATCTTTTATCGTGAGTTTTAACATTTTAGCATAAGTAAAGTGCAAAAATCTTTTATAATTATCTTTTACCGCGAGTTTTTGATCGAAAACTTCAAATTTAAAATCAAATACTTAACTTAGACATTTTAACATAAAGTCCAAAAACCAGCCATACTCATCTTTCATTGTGAGTTTTATCTCAAACTTTCGTATCCTTGAGACATAACCAAGTTAACATTTTAACATAAAGTCCAAAAATCAAAAACGAAACGTTTTCACCGTATGACCCCCACCCTAGGGTGGGTAAAAAAAAACGATTATTTTTTTTTCACTTGGTACCCTGAAAAACTGGTTGGTAGACACCTCAAAAAAATTCTCTCCACGTATGAGCTCTTAATTTTAATAGGAACGTCCTCCGCCT
>FIZR01000098.1:0-65199 GCA_900060175.1 Ferrisia virgata | reverse complement strand
ACCCCCCCCAAACACCATGTGGGATGTGGGAAGACATCAGAACCGAGATTACTCGTGCACATGAGTCAGTTATGAAGGAATGGGAACGCGTGGTTTGTCTAAAAATTGGTTCAAAAAGGGACAAATTTTGCGCTTTTAGTCCCTCGGCACCCTCTCCTCCGTCAATATAAGCATATTTTCCAAATTTGATCGATTTTGATCTGTATCAAGCTGAGCAAATGATTTTTAGTTTGGTGGGGTGCGTAAGGAGGGGGGGGGGGTAATTAAAATAAAAATAAACATCTGACATGGCCGAAAATGGTCGTACCTGGTTTTCATTGACAATATGACATGATAAAGAAAATAAGGCTGAAAACAGCAAATGTTGGAATGGTTTCCATATGTAGTATGCGATCTGGAATCAGTAAGAATCAATGATTTTGACCTGATAATGAAATATCATATTTTTTGATTGTTACAGGTTAGTGCATTCAGGCAGTTTATCATTCATCATCAGATGCTCTTACTCAAAACTTGATATTCTCTCAAAGACTATTTACCGTCTATATTTCAGAGAATGAGATTCTTTGGTTTTTTAGATCGAGGTAAGCGTAATTTTGCTGTAGCTATTGCAACAAATTTTTCCAAGTGTCAAAGAATTTTTTCCAAACACCAAAATAAATTTTTCAAGTGATATTTCCCTGCAGAAACCCTATTTTATCATTTATGCTGCTCATTTTACATACATCAAAGATCTTTTTCCTATTGAAAAAAAAAATTGAAAAACGAAAAAAATTGAAAAAGTTTTTGATTGAAATCTCATGATGATGGATGATTGTATAATCTTTGATCTTCATATTAAAATTTAGGCTTTTTTCCGGGAAAGGAAAACTACATAATTTTTTTTTCATATTTTCGATCAATTTTCACGTAATTTTGAACATTTTTTTCTTGATTTTTGATTAATTTTCTACACTTTTACCCATTTTTGTTAAATCTTTGTTCATTTTCATCCATAATTTTTACATTTTTACCCGTTTTTAATTGATTTTTATTAATTTTTTTCGATGAAATTTTAACAGTTTTTGAATAGGTTTTACCGATTTTTCAACAATATTTCGTGATGTTCTATCCATTTTTTTCATTATCATACGAATTTTTATCAGTTTTTTACCCGTTTTCCGTTGTTTTTTACCAATTTGTTTGATATGTTTGGTCAATTGTCACTTAATTTGCAATATTTTTTCGTCATTTTTGATCAAATTTTGGTAATTTTGACGATTTTTAACATATTTTAAGTACAGTTTTACAAATTTTTTACCATATTTTTGTGAATTTTGGTAAATTTTTGATGATTTTCAATAATGTTTTCATATTTTAAGTGAATTTTTACTTTTTTTCAACATTTTTTCGTGATTATTGATCACATTTTTGATGATTTTCAGCGGTTTTTGACCAATTTTTACTGATTTTTCTACGATATTTCGCGATGTCTTGATCAATTTTCTGCAATAAAAAATATGAATTTGAATTCAAAAGTTACGAATTTCGGAAAATTGCGCTTTAATCGATTAAATGCGTCACCAATGCGGGTAATCAACATTTTGGCTCCATTTTTACCGATTTTGAACCAAGGACCGTTTTTTTGACCCTTATTAGGAAGGGTTCTTTCAATCATTTTCTATGATTTGCTTCATATTTTAGGTCATTTTTCACACGTTTTCAACATTTTGTATTATGATTTTTTGGTTAGTTTTTTGCACTTTTTACTCATGTTTGTCAATTTGTTAAACAATATATTTCCAGGTCAAAAAGGTAGAAAATCTTCATATGTCTCGTTCTAATTGATCTAGGAGGCTGATTTTTTTTGGATATGTTATGTAACGTTGGATTCTCTTTTAATTGATTCAAAAAGGAACAACTTTTGAGATTTTTGCCCCTCAGCATTCCCTTCTCCAAATTTGGGCATAGCTAAATTTTTACCCGAGATCAATTTCACTCCAGAATATCAAATCCGCCACCAATCTAAGCCAATTTCCCAAATCTGATCGATTTTAGTCGATGTCGATCTGAGCAAATGATATGGGGGGGGGGGAGAGGTAAAAAACAAAGATAAATATCTGACATGATTGAAAATAGTCATAATGCTCTTGTAGGACCCTAAACCGTATTTTCTCCCGCTTTTCTCTCCCTCCCCTCATCTGCCTTAGGTCGATGTATCGTAATAGCCTGGTTTTCATTGACAATATGACATACAAAATCAGGCTATAAAATTTTACTTTCTCACTATGAACAGTAGTCCCTTCATCTGTTGAATGTACTGTAGATAGCTACTGTGCATTTGTCTTCCTCTTTCCTCAAAAGAAAAACGTATCTGTTCTGTATCAAATGAAGATTACAATGCTTCGCATGCTGATGAATGAATTATAACATATTATACCCATATGCACCTAAATTATGTCTATTCTGATTCCAATTGAGCAACGTCTTTCGATTAATATCTCGAGAATCTTCCTTTTATCACCACCTTATTACAAATAGATAAAGGATCTAAACCGTCATATTGTTTACATATTATCTATACCATAGTACGTTAGTACATGGATATTCGATCTTGTAGTTGATACATCTACCTACATGCAAACGAATAAATAGCTACATTTTTATGCAGTTTTATTGTACATTTTGTGAAACGTAACCGGTAATTTAGTCGTGTTTTTGTGTAGAGGCGAGCTAGTGTAGGATATAAAATTTCGCACTATACCATTTCGAGACTACCTGAACTGAAACAGTTATACACACGGGTCTTATCACACTATGAGATCTTCCAGCTGTATTAGGCTTATTTGTTATTATGAATATACGTATCTAATATCTTGACCACATAACTAGGTTGTTTGTACAATAAATATGTCTGCTGAGTGTACAAACATAAATACCTACAAAGACCTAAACCAAACAACTGCTGCTGGCAGTGACCAATCTTGTATGAAGAATCGCCCCAATTTTACAATATCTATTTATATTATGTATTACCTCGTCGTGTATATCTTATTTTTGCTCATCACTCATCACCATCAGTCTTTACATTTGAAACTTGAACTCGAAGAAATAGGAGTATTTTTTTTTTATTATACGTGTAGAACTTCTTAATGTGTGTATGTCTATGTATACGGATTAGCAGTTGACATGTTTTGGATTTTTGAATAATAACAAACACATCATTAACGCGCTTTTTATCTACGTAATTTTCGATCTTGGTATTTTATCGGTTTATCTTATCAATTGCATTGAAATTCGATTTTTTTAGCCGGATTTTCTATGTTATATTGTCGATGAAAACCAGACTGTTACAGTCTATTGACCAACAGCCTGAAGGGGGGGGGGAGAATACTAACAAAATACATTTTGGGGTTCTAGAAGACCATTAAGACAATTTTTGGCCATGTTAGATATTTATATTTATTTTTATTTATTTATGGTTTTTTTTTTCTCGAACATTAAAATCATTTACTCTGCTCGATAGTGACTAAGATCACTTCAATTTGGTCAATTGGCTTAGTTTAGCGGCGGATTAGATATATATGAGTGTGGATGACCTAGAGTCAAAATTCAGTTGTGCTCCAATTTGGGGGAGGGGGTGCTGAGAGGCTAAAAACACAAAAATTGTTTCTTTTTAAATCAATCGATAGAGAATCTAAAGTTGTACAACATATCCAAAAATCAACCTGCTAGGTTAATTAAGAGGGGAGATATGAGGAGTTTCCCCCCTTTTTACCTTTAAGAGGGGCTGTTCTTCCCTATCTCCCCACCAAACAGGGCTAAGAAGCTGAAATTTGGTATCTACATTCAGTAGCGATCCTAGATGTGCTTTTTTGGGAGTCTCGACTTTTCAGCTTCATTACACCCCCTTACAGCCTTAAACAAGTGGGGTTTTGATCGTTTTTCCCCATTTTTGTGGCCCTAAATTTTGTGGTTTTTTGGTCGATTTTTCTAATCTTTAATGTTTGTTCCTCGCATAACTCCCCTATAAATTGGATTGCGAAGTTGAAATTAGGTATGTACAGTCAGTAAGGGTCTTAGATGTGCATTTTGAAGGTTTTGGTTTTTTAGCTCCATTGAACCCTTCCTACCCGTAATGGTGATTCGAAAAAAAGCATCGCTTTGCGATGCTTCTTATTAGTTATAATACGACTGAGGGATCTTTCGATATATAGTCTCGAAGTGATAAAATAAATTGGCTTTACATGGTTGTAATCACATAGGTTATTAAGTGTATTAATGATACCTGTTATGGTATCTAAAACTACTTGTACTTCTACCTAGTACTTGGACTACCTACATGTGTACTCTTTGATATATGTTAGAATAAAACGATCATGTGATGGTAATAAAGTTAATTAGATGCGTACAAGTGTACAAAAACAGACCCACAGCGCGTTTTATCGATATATTTTTTTTACGCCTATTATTTACACCTGTGCTGAGGAAATAATTCAGGGCTACTAACAGCGTGCGAGTTTTTATGTAATTACATTTACCGAAGGTATCAATAGATTTACCAACAGATACGGGTAGATAATGAAACCAAAGGTTTATCCTCCGCCTGATTTAACTGGTTGAAAAATCTGCTTTGGTGACGTTTGCGTGTTTATTGCCTTATAAAGTTGCTAATATACTGATTTTTGTTGATTGATGAAAGATCTCAGAAGTAGATATAATGGACTTTTGAAGTTGAAAAACTTCCAAATTTTCGGCTAGGTTGATTATATGTTATCTTTGAAAACTCTTAACGTAGCCCCCATCTCCCTAGAATATCACTTTCCTCCTTCTGAAAAACACTTGCTTCATAGCCATAAGGGTTGTTCGAGAAAGTTTTATGGAAAATGACAAAAAATATATTAAAATTTTCAGCATAAATTGTATTGCAATAGTCCTAGAAAATTAGCTTAAAAAAAGATAAATCTGGATAAAATTGGTACCCTTGAGATTTTTGTTATGAAGTGTTCGAAGGATCCCAATAAGCACATGAGTACCCGTAAAACCTTGAATCTCTACCCCTTAAGTTTTCCTTCGAGGGAGAGGGGGGCGGTGAAACTTGCTTCAAAATTCAATTTTTGGTCCAACATATTGAAAGGTAAGCGTTTAAAGGTGAAATGATTGCAGAAATTTCACTGCTTTTGGTCCTTATCCAGCCTGAATAAATGACTTTTGCTTTCGATAAAAAAAAAGTACACTGAATAAAAAAAAAGCATAAAGTAAATAATTATCAGACATGGTTGAAAATGGTTTCATCGGTCTTGTATAACGCAAAATGGATTTCATTGATATTCTCCCTACTTCTACCATAAATCTATGTTTCGTAATAGTCTGGGTTTCATTGGCAACCTAACATGGAAAATCAGTCTAAAAATCTATGTTTATAAAAAAGAAAAATGAAGATAAATAACCAAGCTTTCAACGTGTAAAGATGGCTGCTTTTGAATTCAACATGAACTTAAAAAAAAAAATTGTTTCGCTTTGTAAAATTTCGAAATCACTTTAACTAAGACGACAATTGCTTTGGGTTTACGGTAATTACTCTGAAATTACTGTAATTACCTTAAAATTACGGCAATTACAATAAAATTACGGTAATTATGTTGAAATTACATCGCGTTACAAAAAAATGATCAGTGTAGATATAGTAATTATTTTGAAATCATATCAACCTTTACAGAAATTACCAGGTAATTACCAGCAAAGGAGCGTTAATTATGTGCAAAAATCAAGTAATTATGAATGATATTACGGAAAATTACTTTGTAATAACGGTAATTACCATACAAAACCCCGTTAATATCGAATTATCTGAGGAACAAACTCAAAAAACGAGAAAATCTGACCAAAAAGCCATATTTTTGGGGCTGTTAGGGAGTGCAATGGAGCTGAAAAGTTGGGACCCCAAAAGGTACATCTAGGGCCCGTATTGAATGAACATACCAAATTTAAGCTTCCTAACTCAATTTGGTGGGAAGATGGGGGAGGAACAGTTCTTTTTCAGGGTCAAAGGGAGGAAACCCCCTTATCACCCCTCCACCCACCTAATTGGCTTAGGAGGCTGATTTTTAGATATACTGTAGCTCGATTTGGAGGGGAGATAGGGGTGAAACAGTCCTTTTTTAGGGCAAAAAAAAAAACCCTCATATCTCTCCTCCTAATTGACCAAGAAGGTTGATTTTTGAATATGTTGTACAACATTAGATTTTTCATCGATTAACTCTAAAAGAAACAATTTTTGTTTTATTGACGCTTCAACACTTCCCCCTCCCCAATGGGGCAAAACTAAATTTTGACCTTAGGTCATCCCCACTCTTACGTATCTAATCCGTCGCCAATGAGCCGATTGACCGAAATGGAGAGATTTATTGACAGTTGGAGGGGTTCAGTGAGGCTGAAATGTAGAAAACAACAAAAAGCATATCTAGGCTGAATGTACGTATCGAATTTCAACTTCCTAGCCCAATTTGGAGAAGAGTTATGCGAGGAATGAACTCAAAATACAAGAAAAATCAACCAAAAAATCACATATTCAAGGCTTTACGGGATTGCCGTGAGGCTGAAAAGTTGAAACTGCTAAAGAACATATCTAGGATTCTTACCAAAGATATATTCACAATTTCAAATTCCTAGCTCAATTTGGCGAGGAGGTGGGGAAGAACTGCTCTTTTTCAAGGTCATAAGGGAGGGAAACTCCTCATATCTCCCCTCCTAATTGACCTAGGAGGTTGATTTTTGGATATGTTGTACAACTTTGGATTCTCTATCGATTGACTTAAAAAGAAATAATTTTTGTGTTCTTGGCCTCTCAGCACCCCCTCCTCCATAATGGGGAATAACTGAATTTTTACCCAAGGTCATCTCCACTCATATATATCTAATCCACCGCTAAACTGAACCGATTGACCGAATTGGAGCGATTTTGGTCATTATCGAGCAGAGTAAATGGTATTAAAGTTTGGAGAAAAAAATAAAAATAAATATCTGACATGGCCAAAAATTGTCTTAATGGGCTTCTAAGATGCAAAATGGATTTTTTTCGGTATCTCCTCCCCTCCCCCCTCCGCAACCAACGCCATTGGTCGATGAACTGTGATGGGCTGATTTTTCATTGACAATATGGCATGGAAAATCAGTCTAAGCAAGCACACTCGGGTATATTCGTCATTCTTTGAATATTTATTTGATCGTATGTAACCAGCCTCCCCCCCATGTCTGCTTTCGATCATGTGCCTATAAAAAGGCCTTCATCATAAGTTGTGCACTGAGATAAAATTGACCCCAAAGTGCTATATCTCAATGGGAATTAGCTCATCTTCGGGTTACATCCTGGAGGAATGGTCCTATTCCCTTCTGGAGGTTTCCTCCGGGAGGTTTATTTTGATAGCGTGATCTACTCAGGATGTAATGGTAGTAAGTATGAAAATTTTTCAAGTTTTTCGACTTCAAGGGGAGGCTCTAATCCTAGCCACTAAATCGAACTTCTATTACCATGAAACGGTTGAAGTAGTCTTACCCGGAAGTCGCATTGATCGATGAAGTGTAATATCTGTGGGGGGTTTTTCTTTTTGGAAAATCAGCCTAATAAAAAAGGTTATAAAAACCGTGTAGATATTTACTAGTCGGTCGAACATTATGGCAAATAAATAACTATTATCGGTATTAAAATTATTATGTATTATTATATAAATGTGCGATCGCACTGTCGTGTACCGTACGTACACAAAATTTCCATATCACAGGTAGCTCTCTACCTATCGTTCTTGGCGTTGACAGTTTCATTAGCTTTATCTCTATGTACACGTTTTATATTACATACCTAACCTATACCTATCTGTATAATAAAATGCGTTCGCAACGAATCGTGACGCCGCTGGCGGTCGTCAAAGAAAAATGAAAGAAAAAAAAAAAGACGTAAAAGGTCGCTTTCAACAGCACACCGCGAAGTGAAAAAGTCATCGGTTTTCAACAAAAGATCATCGCCTTATATGTAGCTAGGTATATGTGTGTACCAAATGTAGTAGGTCGTATTAACGTGTAACGTACGTTACGTATATCATATGTTTGTGTATGTGTGTGTGTGTTGTACCTACACAAGAGGACAAGACGACGACAGACGCGATGATGAAGAAATAAAATTTAATGATCGATAACCGCATCTATGTGCAGGAGGACCAAGGGCCGCGAACACATAACACGAAAACCTCTAAAATAGAATCATCGAATCGAGGCGACGTTAAGTCTTAATAAAACGCTAAAATCCCTATAGCGAATAAACTAAGCGTTAAACGTAAAAAGTAAAAATGGCGGCAAGGGTGCCCTGCCCGGACGATACTGGATGCTGGTGCTGGTATATGTAGTAATATATATATATATATATACGAGTGCTGTGTACTTTTGAAAAGAGTAAATCGTGTTTATTAAATAATACACAACAATAACAACAAAAACACAGTTCCCCTGGTATACCTAGCTAGTTCTGTAGCTGTACCTACTACACATACTCGTGTATGTGTGTGTGTGTGTGTGTGTGTACGCGCGTCTGTAGTATTTTTCCAAAAAGACAGATGCTGGCGGTTGAATGAATAGCTAATGGTGCGCAGCGCAGCGCAATGCAAAGGCATAAGCGAGCGAGCGAGATAGAAAAATAGAGCTGTGACTTCGGTCACCAGCCTATGATTGCCTCTTGTTTGCTCCCCATTTTTGACACACCAATTGCCTATTCATTACTTTATTTGTTGTCACAGCCGTCTACGTTGCTGATTTTTGTTGTTCAATGTTTTTCCAAACACGGGACCGCACAATCAACCACAGCCTGTTTTTCCCCCTTCGGGTTTTTTTTTTTCTTCTTCACCGTGCCCTGCGCTGAATGTATACGAAGTACGTGTATGCAGACCCTGTGTTGGTCTACGACTTTGGTCGACGCTTATCCAGCATATTATGTCGTTACGTTTCATCCCGTTTGGAATAGGGTTATTGGTGCGAATCAGCGAATGTGACAGAAAATATAATAACTTATTTGAGTCGCGTCGTTTTCTTCTCTCTCTGCCCTCCCCTCCCCCCTTACAAAATGTCGCACATATACCAACTTCTCGTATTGCGAGTAGGTACGCAGAACAACAGCCATTTATTCAATCTAGTTATTTTGTTTTTGAGTCAGAGCGCGACGCGACGACCATCGAATATTTCTCTAGCCTGATCTTCGCTTCTCAGTGTCTCACCCCATTTTCGGTAATGAAAACACGAGTGCGAACTGTACCGCCGCGTATAGTCTTCATCAAGTGGATCGTCGAATGGGTATACCGTATTGTATAAATGTATACGATTTATGCGTTTTATCGAGCGTACACAACGCCAAGATGAGTCGAAATCAGCACGTTAATAAGAAGGCATGATATTTTTTTTTTACGTGATTTCCGTGCGAAAAAAAAAGCCCCCCCTTGAGCGTTTATTCGGTCAATCTGTGTATATATGTGTATATTGTACTAGATAGATAGGTACCGTATGTGTATACTTTGCAAACAAAAGCTCTTTCGGTAAAAGCACGTGACAAAGCGTTCGTTCGACGGAGACGAAAATTTTTTTAAACGAGCTGCTTCCGCTGGTAACCCTTTTCGATAAGAGGCCGCGTAATACGAGACGCGGCTACGTAAAATTGATAAGTTCCCGGAAATATCTCGTGTACACTTCGATGCTGTACGTATTCGAGTTGCGTGTAGATATAGTATACGGGGTGTCCTGGTAATTTTTCGATGTACTTGCCGATTTTGTTGGACACCGAAGGGTGAAAAGAGAGAGATCGATGCTCATTTCGAAATTCTTTAAAGTGATCTGCACTTTTGTTGTGTTTGTATTTTTCCAAGGTTTTAGCAAGTATTTTGTGTGTAGGAGCGGTAGGGGGAAGATGAGGAGATGGCTTATAAAAATTATTAAGATCATTTTTTTTTTTTTAGTGTGTTAGATATTCTTTATTCTTTTTACTTTTCTGTATATTTTTCCTTCATTAGTCTGATTTCCTGTTATATTGTCAATGAAAACCAGGCTCTTGCAGTCTATCGCATACAGCCAAAGAGAGGGGGGATATCAACAAACTCCGTTTTGAGGTCCTAGAAAACCATTACGACCATTCTTGGCCATAGCAGATATTTATTTTCATTTTATTTGTTTCCCGGAAGACTAATATCATGTACTCGTATTTTGCTCGATGCTGATCAAAATCGCTCCAATTCGGTCAATATGCTCTATTTTATATTAGTAGGGACGGCCTTGGGTTAAACTTCAGTCATGTCCAAATTGGGGGGGGGGAGAGCTGGGAGCTCAAAACTGAAAAAATTGTTCCTTTTTGAGTCAATTGATGGAGTATGCAAGATATACAAAAATCAGTCATCTAGGTCGATTAGGAGGAGAGATATGATGGTTTGACCCTGAAAGAGAGCTGCTCCTTCCTAATCCCGCCATCAAATTGACCTACGCAATTGAAATTTGGTAAGTTCATTTATAGAAGCGTTAGATGTGCTTTTTTCGGGTCTTGACTTTTAGCCTCATTGTACCGCCCTTTCAGCCATAAAAATGTGTTCTTTTTTGTTTATTTTTCTTATTTTTCGTGCTTGTTTCTCGCATAACTCACCTCCAAATTGAGCTAGAAAGTTGAAATTTGGTATGTACATTTAAGAGGTCATAGATGTGCCTTTTGGAAGTCTATACTTTTTAGCCTCATTGAACCCTTCCCACGTTTAGTATTCATAAGATATGAGATGCTTTTTACTTGCCCAATTTGGAGAGGAGATTAGTGAGCAACAAACTCCAAAAATTAAAAAAAAACTTAAAACCACGTTTTTGGGGCTGTAAGGGAGTGAAATGGGGCTGAAAAGTTGAGACACCCAAAAAGCACCTTCAGCACCTCCATTAAATGTACATATCTAATTTCAAGTTCTTAGCTTAATTTACAGGGGAGTTATACGAGAAGCAAAGTCAAAAAATGAGAAAAAACGACCAAAAAACCACTTTTTTGGAGCTGTGAGGAGTTGAAATGAGACTGAAAAGTCGAGACACCCAAAAGGCATATCTAGGACCCCGACTAAATGTGCATACCTAATTTAAAGTTCCTAGCTCAATGTGGAGGGAAGTTATGTGAGGAACAAAATCAAAATATAAGAAAAATGAGAAAAACCAATCAAACCGGGCTGTGAGGGGGTTGCAATGAAGCTAAAAAGTCGGAACCCCAAAAAGACACATCTAGGACCTCAAGTAAAAGTGCATATCACGTTTCATCTTTCTTAGCTCAATTTGGTGGGGGGATAGGGGAGGAACAGCCCTTTTTCAAAGGCAGAAAAGGGGAAACCCCCACATCTCCCCTCTCAATTGACGTATGAGATTGATTTTTGGATATGTTGTACAACCTTTGATTCTCTATTAATTGGCTTAAAAAGGGGGCAATGTTTGCGTTTTTGAGCCCCTCAGCACTCCCTCCTCCAAATTAGAACATCACTGAATTTTGACCTAAGTTCATCCCCACTCATATATATCTGATCCGCCGTCAAACTGAGCCGATTGACCGAATTGTAGCAATTTTGGTCGGTATCGAGCAGAGTAAATAATATCAATATTCGGGGGGGGGGGATGAACAAATAATAATAGATATCTGAAATGGCTAAAAATCGTCTTGATGGTCTTCTAGGATCCCAAAACAAATTTTATTTGTGTTCCCCTCTCCCTCATCCGCTGTTGTTCAATAGACTAATAGCCTGGTTTTCATTGACAATATGACATGATAAATCAGGCTAAAAATCGTGAATTTTTTTGCTTCTTTTGTATCGGTTATTCTTGTATCTTGTAAATATAATCCACTCGTTCACTCCTCGAAAATGGATAATTTTGTATAAAGTTTTTTATAAAATAAGTGCGACATTTCCATCTTTGAAAATTGTTTGTTGAAGAATGAAATTTGTGATCAAAGTGAAATGTATACAATAGTGATGAAGGAAAAAAATCATTTTGGTATCTTGATTGCTTCTGTCATTTTCATATTGTCAAAAAATAACAAGCTGTTGCGATATACATGTTCATGCTGAGAGGTGGAGTGCAACAAAATTCTACATACATTCTTGGCCACATTAGATTTACAATGTTATTCATTTTGTGGTTTAATCAGTTACTTGGCTCAATATCCGCTAAAGTTGCGCAAATTCAGCCAAGAGACTTTGATTGACGAGGATGATGACAGATTAGATAAATATATAAGAATACTCTGGTCAACCCTGCTTAGAAGGAGGTGAGCACAAACGAAATAAATTTATGCACGAATCAGCACTAACAAAGCACAAATGATCAACATTAGTTTCAACTCCTTGACACCTCCTCCCCCTGAAAACTGTATGTCTCGAGCCTCGCCAATTTCAATCGCTTTTCAAAGCAGTGCACAAACAAGCACTACCGAAGCACAAACGATTGACATTATTTTCAACCCCCACTTTCGCATGGGCGGGCTCCCATATCGCCAGCCTCGTCCAAGGTTTGTGAAATAGGGGAGGAGAGATTGTCCACAAACGATTGGTGCTTTTTTCATCCCACCCATTTCAACGCTTTTTAAAGAGATGCTCCAACAAAATGATTGCGTGCACAAAGAAGCATTAACAAAGCACAAACGATTGACACTGATTTCAACCTCCACTCTCGCATGGGTAGGTTTTACATGTCTCCAAGCTCGACCAACGTTTTTAAAATAGGGGAGGAAGGATTGTGCACAAACGAAGTACAAACGATTGACACTGATTTCAACCTCCACTCTCGCATGGGTAGGTTTTACATGTCTCCAAGCTCGACCAACGTTTTTAAAATAGGGGAGGAAGGATTGTGCACAAACGAAGTACAAACGATTGGTGCCTTTTTCATTCCACTTATTTCAACGCTTTTTTAAAGGGATGCTCAAAAAAAAATGATTGCGTGCACAAACGAGCATTAAGAAAGCACAAACGATTGACTCTGATTTCAACCCCCACTTTCGCATGGGTAGGTTTCACATGTCTCCAAGCGTGACCAACGCTTTTAAAATATGGGAGGAGGGATTGTGCACAAACAAAGTACAAACGATTGGTGCCTTTTTCATTCACTCGTTTCAACACTTTTTTAAAGGGATGCTGAAACAAATTGATTGCGTGCCCTAACGAGCATTAACAAAGCACAAACGATTGACACTGATTTCCAACTCCCACTTTCACATGGGCGGGGCACCCATATCGCCAGCCTTGTCCAAGGTTTGTGAAGTAGGGGAGGAGGGATTGTGCACAAACGAAGCACAAACGATTGGTGCCTATTTCATCCCATCCATTTCAACACTTTTTTAAAGGGATGCTCAAACAAAATGATTGCGTGCACAAACGAGCATTAACAAAGCATAAACGATTGACACTGATTTCAACCCCCACTCTCGCATGGATAGGTTTCTCATGTCTGCAAGTTCGACCAACGTTTTTAAAATAGGGGAGGAGGGATTGTGCACAAACGAAGTGATTGCGTGCACAAACAAAGTACAAACGATTGGTGCTTTTTTCATCCCACCCATTTCAACGCTTTTTTAAAGAGATGCTGAAACAAAATGATTGCGTACACAAACGATTGACACTGATTTCAACCCCCATTCTCGCATGGGTAGGTTTCTCATGTCTCCAAGCTCGACCAACTTTTTTAAAGTAGGGGAGGAGGGATTGTGAACAAATGAAGTGATTGCGTACTCAAACGAAGTACAAACGATTGGTGCCTTTTTCATTCCACCCATTTCAACGCTTTTTTAAAGAGATGCTCAAACAAAATGATTGCGTGCACAAACGAACATTAACAAAGCACAAACGATTGACCCTGATTTCAACCTTCACTCTAGCTTGGATGGGTCTCACATGTCCCCAGGTTCGACCAAGGTTTTTAAAAATGGGTAATGAATGGATTGAGCACGAACGAAATGACTGCGTGCGCAAACAGAGCACAAACAGTTGGTACCATCCTCTCCCTTTCCAACCTATTATGTGCGGGGCTGTGTACTAGGAGCCTATATTGCCTCGATTTTTGAAATGTTCGTGTTTTGCGTTTGATTATTGTAACAATGTCACGCGTCTCGATTGTGGTATATATTTTATAGTGCATGTATGACACCTTGTATACGAATCATCGTCGTTACAGTAGCGAGGGACACTTTACAGCAATAACAAATTTAGTTTGTACTAGTCGATGAATAATTTATACGCGTCGTGCATTCGGACAGATGAAATAGATCCGCGTATAGATATAACTTACTTATACGCTCGCTGTGTACGCATTCGTTGGTGATACAGTATGCTAACTCTGTCTCTATTAAATGTCTAAATTACACAATCTATTACAGACGTATAAGTAAAGTACACACAGTGCATGGTACAGATACATTTTTGTAAAAATGTACTGGCTGGCGGCAAAATTCGCGAATCGTTGCGCCGCCCAACGTCAGTCATTTTTCTCCAGCGAACAATGATATAGATATGTGGCTATCTACTGATACGAATGCGAATGTACGGATTCGTAAAAATCAATCAGATCGCGTAGGTAACAAGCCGCCACATATACGATGGCAACCGGAACGAATTTCACTAATAACTGTGTAGTTGGTAAAAAGGCGCAGCAGAAGTGCTTCGGTTAGCGTTGCGAATAGCCCATTCAACGAATCAACGTTTCAATTTCCACCGCAGAATGCTTCGTATTTTTCCAATTCATCTAGGTATATGTATAGAGATAGGCCTACATGTAGATTGGTAGAGGTACCATAATGAATGTGCCTTGTATCGTATGCTGTAAAAAGGCGGTCCAGCTTTGATATGTAACCGATTTTTGCTTCGTTCCAATTAGTTGACGAAATTGACTTTTTTCCATATACGACTACCTACGTCAATTATTATTTACCTACCGTGATATCGGAACCGCAGTGCCCGTAGTCGTGACCATATGCACCTTTGGAATATCCATAACATATACCTATTATCTGTACGTACATACCTACCTATCTACCTACCTACCTAACTACGAGCTGATTCAAAGGGTGTAATATTTTCCTACTCATATTTTACCTCCTGCAGATTTGCTTGATATGTTTATTATAAGTATGTCGGCTCGCTTCGACGAGTTTGATGATTGAAATTCGACCCGAGAGTCTTTTTTGCCATGTTTTTCAATTATTTTAGCTTCTTGATTCGTCGCATATCAATGCCACGTTGTGTCAGACTTTATGTTATACATACCTGGTGTACCTCACCTATCTAAAGTACCTACCTGAGTCGATATATTTTGGTATTTGTATTTTGACTTTTTGATGAAATATTTTTTTTTCGAGTTGAACTCCCGATACCTTTGCCTAATGTATTAAAATTACTATTGGAGCACCTTTAATCAGTGTTATAGAATTAATGGTAAAATTTTTCATCGGGCTTATTCCATTTTTTTCATTGCTTGGTGCGAAAGTTGAGTGCTTGAAATTGATAGTTTCCTAATTATCAATTAGCCATTACAAGTTTTTCTCGATGCTGTAGTGAAGGATCACTGACATTTTGGTCTCAACTCTTCGGGCAATTTTGGTAAAATTGTAATTTTTTGTTAAACGGGTCAACTTTAGATAAAAGCTCCACGTTTTATGATGAGTACAGAGGCTTACAGCTTATATTTGATAATTCGAAAAATTACCACGAATAGACTTCTTTATGTTTGATTCAATCAATCAATTTTTATAATAGGATCTCGGCATCCTTTGGACGAACAAGGGCCATCAATTTTAGTCAAAATTCAAAAAAATCTTATTCCTTACTAATTCGAGGGCGTTTAGCTTGAATATCGATTTATTTTTTTGATGATTCTATTCGAAGGCGCTAATGGATCGGTTTGAGCTTATTTTTTATGTTGTATATTTCTTCGAAAGGCAACTCTGAAAAAATCAACACCCTCCTGCCACCATAATTTACCCCTGAAATAACCTTCCAAAATTTTATTTGCAAGCCTTATTTATTTTTTTCCCCCGAACATTAAAATTATTTACTTTCTAATTGACTTCAGAGGCTGATTTTTGGATACAATCTACAACTTGATTCTCTATCGATTGACATAAAAAGAAATAATTTTTGCGATTTTCACCACTCAGTACTCCATTCCCAAAATTTGAGCATAATTGAATTTTGACCCAAGGTCATCCCCACTCAAAGTATTAAATTATCTACCAATCTAAGCCTACTGTCCAAATCTGACCGATTTTGATTAGTATTGAGTTGAGAAAATGATTTTTAGTTTCAGAAAAAAAATAATAATAAGGAATAAATATGTACCTGACATGGGGAAGAATGGGCTCAATGGTCTTCTAGGATCCCAAAACACATTTCTGTAATAACACCGTCCCTCTCCTATTGATAGTCGGTTATAGCCTATTTTTTACTGAAAATATACCGTACAAAATGAAGCGAAAAATTTACCAAACTGGTACTTTTTTGGGGCTAAGAAGGAGTGGAAACGAGTTGAAAAATTGAAACCTCCAAAAATGTACATCTAGCACCCCCTACTTACTAGGAGGGGCGGTATAGTTGGAGTAGTCATTTGTCAAGATCAAAAAGCAGGGTGTATAACAAAGTTTTACATTATAATATGAAATTTAAATTCATGTCCCACCAAAGCGAGGACCTAACTCTGAAAAAATTGGATTTTCAACGAAAGTCGTTTTTAAATTTTACAAAAATTTCTATATTTCCATCTATTTTCCAGATATTTCAAACGTTTTTCTCAAAATTTGAACTGGTTTTTAAAAAAAAAGTCCACTCATTTGTCCGATATTCAGTTCATATAGAATTTTTTTGATGACGGTGGAAAGGGCGGAGAAGAAGGGTTGGTTCAACATTAGGGAGAGCTGCACCCTCCACCCCTCCAAATGAGTTTATTTTCAGATTGATTTAGAATGGAATTTTCAGCCTGATTTTCTCTGATTGTTATTTTATCAATGAAAACCAGGTTATTACAGTCTATCAGCCTACGACGGATGAGAGGGGATAGAAGTGGAGGGAAAAGAACCACAAAATCTATTTTGGCAACCTAAAAGACCATTAAGGTCATCTTTAGCGATGCTAGATATTTTGTTTTATTTTGATTTCCTCGAAGACTAGAATGGATTTTTCTACTTTTCTGAAAAACAACCGTTCCATGCCTATTTCTCCACCGAATTGTGTGAGGGGGTTGAAATTTGGCATATGCATTTACCAAAGATTCCAGATGTGCCTCTCCCTTGAAGGTTTCGACTTTTGAGCCCCATTGCATCCTTCTGGCAGCTCTCCAAAAGAAATTTTTTGCCAAGTTTTTGGACACCCTGTATATATTTAGAAAAGTTGTAACTAGGTGTCAATTTAGAACCGCGGACTCGGCCTGGAAATGCAGGTATTTAGATTTCTCAAAAATCTTAAACTGATTGGGTAGGTTCGACAAGTGTTGATAGGCTAAAACTGTTGATAATATAACTCGTTACGTTGTTTGTCCTTCGTAATGCATACTGTATTCGTCTGTTTTCTTTTTTCTCTATACCATCATACAACAGTACAGTGTTGCTTATGCTTATTGCTTAAAAATAAGGTGTACGAAACAGAAATTACTATATCAATATACAATAACTATGCAATACAGTGTATGTAGGTATATTATATACACGACGCGATATGTTTAACTAATTATTGTTTTGTCGGTGATATATTTCACCGATTTTTAAATGCTCGCCATATTTATTATGCTCTTATTAGTGGTCGAAAAACAAAAAATAGTTCGTTAGTTAATTAGTTTTACTATTTATGTAAATAGTATATAGCTAAATTTGTATACGTAGTTAGAACTATAAAAATAGCCAGGTAGTTTGGTATTTTTCTTATTTTGGACTGGTCAAATTTACCGTAGATGGATTTTTTTCTTTACCTATTTTCTTTCTCGGGTAGGTATATGTGTATGAGAGACCGTTTGACTTGGATGGCAATTTTCAAAGTTTTGAAAAGTTGTTCGTTAAGTGCATATTATGTTGGCGTGAACGAATTGAAATTGCGAACTGCTGTAATTAAAATCTATTTTATTTTCTAACGACTTGTTATGCCTTGTTAATATTGAAACGTGTGATTGATTTCCAACTTACGGTGTACGTAACATACGCACGTATGTTGAGTAGTATAATAATTGAAAATGTATGTATTTACGTAATACCTTTCAGAAAAAATTTGCAATTTACGATCATGATGTATGATATGAGATTTTAACGTGACTTTGACTTCGAGAACATGTTTTTGCTAGCACATTCTTGGAATCAAGACGCATGAGGCAATGGGACTGGCATTTGTAGAGTATTGTTGAAACCTCAATTGAAGCACACAAACTTTCAACCTTCTAGCTCAATTTGGAGGAGAGTCGTGTGTGCGCCATAAACTTGAGAATTAAGATAAATTCACCAAACAACTACGTTTTCGGAGCTGTGACAGGGTGCAATGGGGCTGAAAAGTCGAAACATCCAAAAGGCATGTCTAGCACCACTGCCAAACCAACTTACCAAATTTCAACCCTCTAGTTGAATTTGGAGCAAGGAGATGTACTCGGAATAGCCTTTTTTCGTGGTCAAAAAGATAGAAAACACTCATTACTTTCTTCCTAATGAACAAGAAAAATTGATTTTTGGATATTAATGCGAATAAGTGAATTTTTATCCGAGGTTAACTCCACTCAAAAATATCACTTCCGCCTCCAATCCAAGTCTAATGTCCATTCACTGATTTTGATCAGAATCGAGTCGAGTAAAAAAGCCTATAAGGGGCCCAGGGGGATCATCATCATCGTATTGCACCTAAAAAAGTGCGTCACCTATCACGATCCTGTGCCTGTGAAGCAGCTCCCATTTGCGCTTTGATGATGTCAGACCACCGAGCCGGAGATATTCCTCTCCCTCTTTTACTGTAAGTTTTTCGCTGGCTATCTCCGCCAGGTTGACGAGCTCCGCCATTTCCTCTTCATCCGAAGCAATCAAAGTGGTATCATCTACAAATCGCAGATTAGAGATTCTTCTTCCTGCAATGGAAATACCACCAGTCCAATGCTCTAGAGCCTCACTAATCATCGGTTTACCACAGATGTTGAATAACTGCGGGGATAATTTCCATCATGCTTGACGCACTCCCTGCTCCGTGTGAAAAACCTCAGAGTCTTCACCATCAACTCTCACTGCCATAGAATTCAACTGATATGGGGACTCCGCCAAATCTGCCATATGAGCAGGGACTCCCATCTCTCTTAAAACTTTGAAGAGTTTCTTCCAATCCACGCAGCAGTCAACAGCTTTGGCATAATCTATGAAACACATCACTACAGGTATGTTGAACTCCCTGCACTTTTCGATAATTTGCCCGGCATTCATTATCTGCCCCCTTGTGCCTCTTCCTGGCATATGAACCCAGCTTGTTCAGGAGGAATTTGCCTATGTAGATACGCCTAGATTCGGTTATCCTTTCTTATGCAAGGGAATCAGCACCTACTTACACCATACAGGTTAACTTACCTTTTGAAATTTTGAGATGCTACTTTAGTGGTGGGTGCATAATATCGAGATATATATTTGACTGAAGTTTTGGACCCCCAACTGTACTGATTTTAGAGGGAGAGGAGAATTTTTATAAAAAACACTTAACACTTTCAATTTGCACAATGTTTTGTCATGTTGTAGACTTATAAGCGACGACTGTGAAAAAATCAACCCCCCCCCCCCCATTATTCATCCCAAAGGACCTTTTAAAATTCTATTAATTTTTTTTTAGCAAGGATTGGTTTGGTACGATTTTGAAAACCTGGTATGTACTTTACCTTTCTATCACACATTTTTTTTCAAAATTTTAGCTCATAAGAGTCACGGTCAATGCAAAAAACTTGAAATAGAGGGTAAGAACTTTTTTGTTATTCTGTATAATTGCGGCTTGTAAGCGTAGAAAATCATAGCTGAGAAGCAAAATTCTTGAGGGAGTCCTTGCTAGACCCTAGCAGTATCCTGTCGCCACATTTTTGGGCCAGAGATACGTCCATGATACTGACGGTGTGGTCGCATAAATCAGGCCTCCGGAACACGAATATGAAATCAATTCATCAGGTGGACTCCTATAAGTATCATAATCTGAAGGTAAGGCTGACTTTCTTTTCAGAATAAGGGTTTCGTAGAGGACGTACTGAAAATGTGATTTCATATTCGTATTTGGGGGGGGGGGGAGTTCGATTTATGCGAAAACGACACCACAATATCAAGAACGTAAGTATGAAGCCTATATGGTGGTGAGGGGGTGCTGACATGATACAACATGGGCTTCCACAAGAGATTTGCTTTTCGGCTATGATTTTATATGTTTTTAACCTACAAATATAACAAGTATACAAACCGTTCCAACATTTTCCACCTGCATTTCAGAATGAGGTGTTTATAAGGACATAAATAAAAATCTGATTTCTTATTCGTGTTTAAGCAGTATGAACCTATCTCTAGTCTAGGAAGGGCATAAGAGGGTGCTGCTAGGGTCTAGCATAGGCTTACACAAGAGTTTGCTTCTGGGCTGTGATTTTTTTCTCTTACAAGCTGCGATTGTACTGAATACGAAAAAAATGTCGACATTTTCAGATTTTTCCAAGGTAGCTCTGTTTAGCCCTTGTTTCCAGTTTTTTAAAATTTTGATCATGGCACTTATTAGATAAAATTGTTCTGCTCGAAACCGACCGAAATCTGTTCAATGCGGTCAATCGGCTCATATGAGTGGAGACGACCTTGAGTCAAAATTCAGTTATGCCCAAATTTGGTGGAATGAGTATCAAGGGGTCAAAACCTCACAAATTGTTCCATTTTTGAGCTAATCGATATAAAATCCAAAAATTTATAACATACCTTACAATCAGCCTCTTGGGTCAATTGAAAGGGCAGATATGGGAGTTTCCCCCTTTTTAGACTTTGAAATAAGGCTATTCCTCCCCTACCTCCTGTCCAAATTGAGTTAGAAAATTGAAATTTGGTATGTATACTTGGCAAGGGCCACATACGTGCCTTCTTAGGGGTTCGACTTTTTAGATCCATTGTGCGTCTTACAGACTACAAATATGGTTTTTTGGTCGGTTTTTTTAATTTTTCAAGATTGTCTCTCGCAGAACTCCGCTCTAAAATTAAGCTAGGAAGTTGAAATTTGGTGTGTACATTCAGTAGGGGTGCTTAATGTATATTTGGCGGAGGAGGTCTTCATTTTTCACCGTTATTACGCCCAATGAGGGCGAGGGGAGGATGTAAACAAAATCCGTTTTGGGGTCCTAAAAGACCATTAATACCATTTTTGGCCATGTCAGATTTTTATTTTTATTCAATTTTCATTTTTTTCCTTGCAAGACTGAAATCATTCGCTCTGCTCGATAATGACCAAAATCGCTCCAATTCGGTCAGTCGGCTCAGTTTAGCGGTGGATTAGATATATATGAGTGGAGATGACCTTGGGTACAAATTCAGGTATGACCCATTATGGGGGGAGGGAATGCTGAGAGGCCAAAAACATAAAAATTATTTCTTTTTGAGTCAATCGATAGAGATTCCGAAGTTGTATAACATATCCAAAAATCAACCTCCTAGGTCAATTAGGAGGGGAGATATGAGAGTTTCCCCTCTTTATGACCTTGAAAAAGAGCAGTTCTTCCCCATCTCCTCGCCAAATTGAGCTATATACATTCAGTTGGTGGCCTAGAAGTGCCTTTTGAGGGTCGCTACTTTTTAGCTCCATTACATCCCTTCACAGCCCTTCCTCACAGTTCCAAAAAAGTGGTTGCAACTCTTCGCCTTCTCTCCACCAAATTGAGCTAGGAATTTGAAATTGTGTATATGCATTTGGTAAGAACCCTAGATATGTTCTTTAGCAGTTTCGACTTTTCAGCCTCACTGCACCCCCATACAGCCCCACTACACCCCCATAAAGCTCTGAATATGTGCTTTTTCTTGTATTTTGAGTTTGTTCCTCGTATAACTCTCCTCCAAATTGGGTTAGGAAGTTGAAATTCGGTATCTACGTTCAGCAGGGATCCTATATGTGCTTTTTGTTGGTTTCGACATTTCAGCACCATTGAACCCCTCCTACTCTCAATACTGATTAGGAAAAAAAAACATTGATTTTTTTTTTTTTTTTAATTATGAACTGATTTTATGCAATGTTTTACTGATGAATTTTTGGATTTGCAATGTTTGGCAGAATACGTGTGTGTTTTTTTTTGTATAAAGTAAGGTTCCGGACACCTTGTAGGTAACCGTAGATATTCCATCAAAATGACGATTTTAGAAATTTATCGACTAGAAAATACGATTTAAAATTATTAACCGTCCGGTTATTACGGTCGCTGATCCTTATTTATACGTACATGGTTTTCGAACGTACAATATGTCTAATCCCATTTTCAACAAGTCACACGTACCATCTTACCCTTTATTTTTATTCGTGACTGTATTACACAAAACATCCTAATCCGATGACATTTTCAAAGAATAGCCGGACAAAAGTCATTTAAAATACGTCTAGTTGTAGGTATCTGGTATCTAGGTAGTATAACACCTTGTCCGAATGCAGTACCGAATAGTGAGAATGCCCTATACAAAATCCAAAACTGCGCATTTTGAGAATTTAATTAAAAACTCCCGGCGCGCTACCGAAGTCTACGATAAATATTTGTGCGTTCGAGGATGATTTCTTGAAAAACAAGCTTCCAAATAATACTTTGTTAATCGCGGCGGGACACTAGAAAGCAATTTTTGCTGTAAACGAGTTAAGAAGCCCATACGTATGTATAAATGTATTGGTTGGGGCCTCAATCCTTGATTTGTAACAATTGGCATCTTGACGCGCGCGATCGCCAACACACATCCTCTACATAATAACATTAACGAGACAATTTAAATATAAAAGTGGCAGTTTTAAACCTTTTGTTGTTGTCCTTTTGATTTTACATCACCTTAACACAAAACCCCGAACCGCGTGAGCACAACACGTCCACACAATACAGAAAGAGTATACATAATGTTGTACCTACATCCAACAAAACCATAACGAAACAAAAGCGTCGAATGAAGAAAAAATAAATAAAATAAAAAGCTCCCATGCCGATTGATTGATTTTTTATGCATCGTCTTTTCGTGCTACTGAAAAACCATTCCAATGAAATTCCATTGAAAAACAACCCAGCGCAGCGTACCGTAGATCGCGCAATACGCAACCATACCACACTATTGCGAGTCCACTGATGTCCACGTCCAGTTGCTCGAGTGTTTGCTTTTTGGTAGCTTCGTGGCTCGAAGGAGAGGTAGGAAAAAAAAAAGAAGCCGTTTATAGGATGAAAGAATAATAATAAAAAAAAAAAGAATGAAAAAAAAACAACCTCATCGACGATATCTTCTCTATACCACCCAGTGTATCAGAGAAAGACCACCACTGTTTCAGTGACATCGAGAATGAGTTTAATCCTGCTGAATTCAATGATAATGGTCTTGCTTGCAGCGACTGTTCACGCTCGGTACTATATAAGTTTATACGTCGTATGTATAGATACAACCGTATGTGATGTGTACTATACAGGCAGCGAGATTTCCAATAATAAAAAAATCCATATTATACATGTTCGGGAGCTAAAACTATTATTGGAAATTTTACCCCTGTTATGTATAGATGGTGGCTTAGGTATATGTTGCAGCTTTTACATATGGTAGTCGGAGTCACCGCACGACGCGACGTTTTTAACTGATGTAGGTTTCTTAATCAATTAGCCACGCATACCGAAGTAATTCGAGTGTTAAATTGGCCTAGTTAGCAAAAAAAATACTCGCATCTTTCGGTACGCATAGACGTACAATGACTTACACGGAGGTAAAAGGTAATCAAATTTATTAGCTGATCAAAGATGGTGGTTGATTTGATCGTACTATGAGACAATACGATTCTGATATAACTTCAAATGATAAGTTTTTTTTTTTTTGAAGTGAATGTGTTGATGAAATAAAACGTGATGTATTTATTAATATTATTTATATTACTTTTATTTCAATTATAAACACTCTCGATAACTTTTTTGAACCATTGACATCTAATGCCTATAAATTAAAAACCAGTTTACATCCATCATTAACATAATACCAATAATATTAATATTTTATCAACACATTTACTTCCAAAAAAATTATTGATTGAATAGTCGAATCAATTTGAAAAGACTCTCGATTAGATTTTTTACAGTTTGAACAAAAATTTCAGCCATGTCACCTCTGTTGAAAGTTTCTGAAAGATTTCTCAAAAACAAATGCACGGAATTTTATGAATTTTGTAAATGTTGTAAATAACAGAACTTTTCCATGGCTGTACAGACGGTTTTATTAGACGGTTCGTTTCTTACTGAAAATTTGAAATTATTACAGCTCAAAATTAAGCGCCTTTTCTGTATGATAATAGTTTTGTTGTAAGCAAAAAATTCAAAAAAAAAACGCTCTGTACAGCTATCGGACGTACCGTTATTTACAACATATCAAAAATTCATCAAATTCTGTTGATTCGTTTTTAAAAAAACTCGCAGAAACTTTCGACGGAGCCGACATAATTGAAATATCTTCAAACTGTAAAAGATTTCATCGAAAGCATTTTCAAATAGATTAAACCGTTTAATTAATTCATATCAGCATTGTTATTTGCAACCTTTGAAAAAGAAAAAAAAAGCATAAAGTCGAAACCCCCAAAAGGCACATCTAAGGTCACCACTAAATATACATACCAAATTTCAACTTCCTAGCTCAATTTGGTGGGGATATAGGGGAGGTGGAGCCCTTTTTCAAGATCAAAAAGGGGAAAACCGCCATATCTCCCCTCCTAATTGACTTTGGAAGTTTATTTTTGGATATGCTATACAACATTTGATATTCTATCAATTAGCTTAAAAAGAGGCAATTTTTGTGTATTTGACCTCTCAGCACCCCCTCCCCCAAAATGGAGTAAACCTGAATTTTGATCCAAATTTATCTTCACTCATATATATCTAATCCGTCGCCAAACTAAGCCGATTTACCAAATTTGAGCGAATTTGGTTGGTATTAAGCGGAGTAAATAATTCTAACGTTCGAGAGAAAAAAAACAAAAATTAAAATAAATATCTGACATGGCTAAAAATTATTTTAATGGTCTTCTAGGACCCCAAAACGGATTTTGTTGATATTGCCCTCCCCCTTATCCGCCATTAGTTCGTAGACTGTAATAGCCTGGTTTTCACTGATAATATGTCATAGAAAATCAGGCTAGAAATACAATATTCAAATGTCAAAAAAATTCTGCCTTGAAATCGGATATGCAATCTGCGAAATGCAAAGTCCTGTCTTAAATTTGGAAATATTTCATGTATGAAACACGATTTTTCTTATTCTTGGTTATTTTATTAATGATCATAATTTAAATTAATTTTTAAAAAACTCGGATAAATCAGTAGGCCTAATTTTCAAAGTTTTCACAAAACACCGTTGGGTGCTTCCAAACAAAATTTTAAGGCCACAAAAATGTTTTTCGCCCCATCCCTCTCGTTCAAAGAGTATCAAGAAAATTTTATTTTATGGAGGGAAAAATTTATCGTTGGCCTATGTTAGAACAAAAATCCTAAAAGAGAAAATCAAATTAGTAAGTACTTAAAAAATAAAATCCTTACTTATATAATTGAAAAAAAAAGTGACTAAACAAATGGGAATATAAAGTTATGCTTGTGGTTCCGTGTTATTATTAAAATTTTATTAAGTAGTATTATATTTTTAGAAGATTAATAACATAAATAACTTGACAATCACTAAGAAGTGATGATTACTTATCACTACTGATGATGATGATCTTGTTTGTTGTTCATGCCATGAAAAGTGATCTTCAGGCCAGAATAAAAATTCCATTGCTTCATCTTTAGATCTGGGATATTGAGCCGGTCATCAAACCAGCGAGGTGAGTTAAACTTGTACTCAAGTATAATAGCAACCCCAGTCATACCAAACTTTGTGCTACCCTTTGAAAATGAGTTCACAAATAAGTACAGTCTATTCAGAAAAATCGATGAACACGTTGAATTCTGGAGAAATGTAATTACTAACTTCATTAAATGAACTCAAATAAGCGTCCATCTTCGTTGAATGGTAGAATAATAATGAAAAAGAATTAATAGGACATCCGTATTTATAGGAAAATGGAGAAGAAAAATAGAACTGCGCGCGCATACGTGAAAGAACTTCATCATCATAGATCAATACAATAGTAATTCACAACATCCGTAATCAGTAACGGCATAATTTTCTAATCAACAACATAATGTCAATGGGGAGTAGGTGTGTTTAACGTTGTTTGCATAATTCCTAATCAACAACGTAATGTCAATGGGGAGTACACGAACTTAATGTTGTTTGCATAGTTCCTAATCAACAATATAATGTTTGTTGGGAGTACGCGTATTTAAAGTCGTTTGTATAATTCCTAATCAACAGCAGCATTATGCTTATAGGAACTACACATGTTTAACGTTGTTTACGTAATTCCTATTTAACAACATTACACTTATGGGTAGTACGCGCGCTTAACGTTGTTTCAAAAGCCGGTGGGCACCAATCCTAATTACACGAATAATCGTTCGCGCCATGTGGTTCTAATGTGCTTAATTGTTAAAATTCAAATAAACCTGATAATAATACAAAAACAATAATAAGATTAGAAAATCCGTGAAAACATTCTTCAATACACATCATCCTCATCATCATCAATGCTAGAACTACAACAAAAGAAATAAATAGAATTAATGAAGTTAAGTAAGTAACAAAATACCCTGGACTATATTTTTTTATCAATATTTTAAACAATAGATTGAGTTGCAATTTTGGTTGAAAAAGTCTTATTTTAAGAATAGCAGCATCTTGTATGGACATTGAAGTTTGTACCTTGGTGTAGTTACCTGAACTATAATTTTTCATAGTCATGCTTATGAACTTCAAAAAATTTTACTGCCTGTACACGAAGATTGAAACCCTTTTTGAGCTGAATTCACAACTGCTTACAATGCTGTTTTTCAAAAAACTTTGAATCATTTAGAGAAATTGTAAGGATACAAAGATTCATTACATAGGTTGACGAGAAAAAGCAACTAAAAGAGCCAACACAAATTATGGTGCTGTAGAACTGGTGGTCATTACGATGAAAAAAAATTAACTCATCGTATACATACAATTTCATGATAGTTGGGCACACTAAATTCAGCCCCGATAGAAGCTTTGGTATTTTGGAACGCGAGTATAATTTTTGAAATAAATTTCTTTTCAAAAATATATTCCATATTTCACTCGCATATACCTATAAACATAAAATACTTGCACACCAACGACTGAAAAAAAAAAAAAACATCAAATATTTCCTACAACGATACAATTGAAACACAAAACAAAATTAAGATATTAATTGAAATGCTTCCCCCTTAATCAAAGCTATAAAGGATATTCTAATTCTGTAGGTCTATCTACGTACACACACACACACAGTACACATATTTCGTACGCGTACGTTTAAAGCGAACTGAACATGTGGGGAGAGCAATGGACACGCTTACAATGCAGATACAATTACTGTTAATTCAGTTATAGTAAAAGGTTTCTCGTCGCTATCCCATATTTGTCTTGTTTACCCGCATTTTTAACACGATCGGCATCAGAAAATTCATATTTGTTTGTTTAGGGCGCAATGAAATAATCAGATTTCAATTTATTGAAAATAAACGCCGATCTCGTTTATCATTGCGGCGAACGACGGTCTCGTTTAGCTGATAAAAATTATTCTTTATTCTTTTACCCACATGGGATATTTTATTCCACCCTTATACCCGCGTTCAAAACGGAAATTACGTTCGTTCGGGAGGTCGTGCATGGTTGTGATCGTTGTTTTTTTTTCACACTTTTTTAAACATTAACTAGAAATTTAATCAAATTCGTTCATGTAAAATAATAAGAAAATTATTCTAATCACCATTTTATTGCGTAGAAACTTGAAAAAATTTCGTAAAGAATAATAATTTTTCGTTTCAAGTTGTGCAAAAGAAAGCATCGCATAGCGATGCCTTTTCAGCCAGATTTTCGTGGTACATTGCAATCATGAGAATTGAAAAAAAAACATATTTTCTCGTAAACAGCATTAAGGGTAGGAAGGGTTCAATGGGGGGTAACAAGTCAAAACCCACAAAAGGTATATCTAGGGTTCTTACTGACAATACAACGTACACACCTAATTTCAACTTCTTAGACCCATTTGGAGGCGAGTTATGCTTGGAACAAATATTCGAAATTTAAAAAAACGACAAATTCGGGACTGTGAGAGGGGTGCCATGGGGCTGAAAATTTTAAACCCCTAAAAAGCACATCTAGGATCCTCACTGAATGTAAATGCCAAATTTCAACTTCCTAGCTCATTTTGGTGGGAAAATAGGGCAGGAACATTACTTTTTCAACGTCAAAAAGGGGAAGAAGCTTCATATCTCCTCTCCCAAGTGACCTAGAAAGTTGATTTTTGGCTATGTTATACAATTTTGGATTCTCTATCGATTGACTCAAAAAGGAATGATTTTTGTGGTTTTGGCCTCTCAGCACCCCCCCCCCAATGATCAAAACTGAATTTTGACCCATCTGCCATCAAACTGAGCCGATTGACAAAATTGTAACGATTTTTGTCAGTATCGAGCGGAGTAAATGATTTTTAAATGTTCGAAGGAAAACAAAATAAAAAAATAATAAAAATAAATATTTGACATGGCCAAAAATTATCTTCATTGTGGTCTAGGACCTCAAAACGGATTTTTTTGGTATTCTCTTCCCGCTCCCCCACTACCGTTGGTCGATACACTGTAATAGTCTGATTTTCATTGACAATGTAACGCAGAAAATTTGGCTAAAAAATCGAAGAGATCGTTCGAAAAATCATCAAAAAAAATTGTCGTTATGAAAAAATTGTTTGAAATGCCATTTTACTCCCCGAAAAACATAGAAAACGGGAAAAATACCTTTGATTTTTCAGTTTCCAAGGGTGAAATATCAAACTTGGCACTTCGGTGCTAGATAGCGGTACTAGAGGGGAGTAGCCTGAAATTTTTTCGACCACTAATATCATCTTAAAATTTCAATTTGTCGTGGTTGCTCCATTTTGGCGGCTGTCTTGAAAAAATTGTTTACGTTTCTGATTCTATTTTACTTATTTTGATTTTATTTTTTAGATTTTCCAATTAAAAACCATTGAAGAGGACGAAAGTGTGGAAAACAGATTTTTAAATAGACGAAGGTAAGTGTACCCGGTGTACTTTGCTTAAGAATTTGCTGAAAAACATTTTTAATGTGAAAAAATTCATGAAAAAGTATGAAAGAACCATTGTTTAAGTACTTACTCCAAAAAAATTGTCTATGGGCGATAAAATTGAAATATTGGCCTAAATTATCTAGGATTAATGTCATAAATCCATTTGTGGGGGGGGGGGGGGTCTTGAAAAAAAAATTTTTTTATACGGGTTTTCAAGAAATTGTAAAAAACTGCAAAAAGTGAGATTTTTGAAAAACCCCTGGAAGAAAAGAAAATATGAAAAATTCCTTAATAATGAGTTTTAATTTGTATAATAATTCTATTTTTAAGAAAAAATTTTCAAATAAATATTATATTCAATTTTTTGAAAATTTTTGAACTATAGATGAGTTTTGTCAGTTTAGAAGAATGAGTTAGGAGGATTGAAAGTTTTGTCACATCCTTTTGAGATCATTTCACAACTATTGTTATCCCGCCGTTTGCAGATTTTTAAAAAAAAAGCTAAATTTGGCTCACTGTAGCCAGTCCTTACTCGAGAGAGCTTTGTGCCAATTTTGAAGAAGTATTTTGCTTTGATGCTACAACTTTCTCAGTTTAAATACAGCAAAAGCGTAGTAAATTTATTACTAATGATTGAAAATTTCGTAAAAAACCATAGTACGAAACACATCATCGTTTTGCGATGCTTTTTCAGCCTGATTTTCGTGTCATTTTACAATCATGAGAATTGAAAAAAAAAACATTGCTTCGCGATGCTAAAATGCCCGCATACCTAATTTCAAGTTCCTAGCTCAATTTGGAGGGGAATTATGCGAGGAACGAACTCAAAAAAATAAGAAAAAACGACTAAAAAACCACTTTTTTGGGCTGTGAATGGTTAAATGGGGCTGAAAAGTCGAGACCCTCAAAAGGCATATCTAGGACCTTCACTAAATGTACATACCCAATTTCAAATTCCTAGCTCAATTTGGAGGGGAGTTATGCGAGAAACAAACTCAAATAATAAGAAAAAACTACCAAAAAACCACTTTTTTCGAACTTTGAAAGGGTGAAATGGGGCTGAAAAGTCGAGACCCCGAAAAGGTATATTTAGGACCTCCACTAAATGTACATACCCAATTTCAAATTCTCAACTCAATTTGGAGGGAAGTTTTGTGAAGAACGAACTGAAAAAAAAACGACCAAAAAACAACTTTTTTGAGGCTGTATGGGGATGCAATGGAGCTAAAAAGTTGGAACCCCCAAAAGATATGTCTAGGACCCCAAATACGTGTACATACCAAATTTCAGCTTCCTAGCTCAATTTGGTGATGAGATAGGGGAAAACAGTTTTTTTTAGGGTTAAAAGGGGGAACACACCCTCCATATCTCCTCTTCTAATGGACTTAGAAGGTTAATTTTTGGATATATTATGCAATTTTTGATTTTCCATCAGTTGATTTAAAAAGAAACAATTTTTGTGTTTTTGACCTCTCAGCACCCCCTGCTCCAAATTAGGGCATAATTGAATTTTGACCCAAGTTCATCCCCACTCATATATATCTAATCCGCCGCTAAACTGAGCCTACTGACCAAATTCGAGCGATTTTGGTCGGTATTGAGCGGAGTAAATGATTTTAATGTTCGGAAAAAAAATAAAAATGAATATCTGACATAGCTAAAAATCGTTTTAATGGTTTTCTAGCACCCCAAAAAGGATTTTGTTGATATCCCTCCCTCTCCCCTTCATCTGCCATTGCTCGTTGGACTGTATATTATACTCGTTTTCATTGACAATATGACGTAGAAAATTAGGCTAAAAATTAGGCCAAAGTAGCCTAATCTTGGTATTTTACAAAATTTTTTATTGAAAACCTAAAACGATCGACAAGGTAACTTATAACAATTGGTAATTTACACACTTTAAACGAGATCACGTCATTATACTTGCACAGTTACCCACTATCAAAACTACCTTACAACGTCCCAAAGGTAGCAAAGTAAACAGACCTTTTCTTGTTTTTTTTTTTTTTTTTTTTTTTTTTTTTTTAAAAAACCCCCCTTTTTAAAACCCTTTTTTTTTTTTTTTTTTTTTTTTTTTTTTTTTTTTTATGAAATAGCCGCCTATTTCAAACACCTTGTTTCTTTTATATTGTTTATGAATCGATAATCAACTATGAAAATGGTCTTGTTAACCGTTTTCGTCTTCTTGTCTCGATCAAACTTCCCATAACTTACGACTCGTTATCGATTCTCTGTTACATCATGAATATTCTAAAACCTAGTGATAATGAAAGAAAAAAAAAAAAAAAAACCTATAAAAAAATATATAACATTGTACAACTTTCCCTTATCGAGGCTTATTATTTGCAACCCTCTTCAAGGCGGATACCGAACCAATTGCTGGCAATAAAATATTTAATAAAATCAAAACTCTGATTAGAAGGTGAAACCCCCTACATCAGATAAGGTTTTCCTTTTCTCGTACCAATAGAGGCCTCGGTGATATTCTATTAATTCTTTGTTAAATTCGTATATAGAAAAAGGGGTTTAAACTTGGTTACCTATCTACATTAGCAATTTGGAGTAATTTATGTACTTGGTCGACAAAGTAGAATATGATTTAGTCCGCAATATGGTTTCTTTTAAGAAGAAAATATCTTTCAACGTTTTAAAATATGTAGTACACACACATATATATATATATGTTTTCCACCTGGTACAATGAGTGAGTAAAAGAGTAATCGAGTGAGAGGGATAGAGTCTAAGGAGACATGGCGACGTAAATTATTGCGATCAAATATATTTATGTACTGTGTATGTACGGACGCCCTTTTTATTTTATATTTTATTTTTTATTTTTTTTTTCCTTCTTCTTCACTTCCAACATCACTTACGCGTTCACTTTCCCCTCTTTTATTTTTTCCACGCGCGTTCTCATAGTTGGAAAAATTTCGAACGTATTGTAAACACCTGGAATTAAAAAGTTACGCCCTTCAATATGGTATCCATTAATGTACGTAGCGTAATACGAAGGTTTAGGTACATTACCTACGTATTTTGTATGTACTTGTAAGTAATAAAAATATTAATTTATTGAGTTCGAACCTTCGTCGCAGATTTGTATTTTTATATATGGTGTAAGGAATGCTTCGTCTTTTTTGGTGTACTACATATCATTTACTGTACGTATGGGACACCTTGTCCCCTACTGCAGTGCTCTTACTTCGGTATACGACGAGTGAGCAGTATAATATTTCAGTGGCAGAAATCCTTGGAAATGGCGTAATTAAACCGCATACAGCCAGGCTACGTATACTGTACGTATGTACGTGGTTTGATTTATACGATATAAGCGAATTTACTAGGCTACTACGACGTGTTAAGGAAGGTCGGTCGTACAGTCGTCGTGCAATACGAGAAATATATGCTACCTTAACACTCCTACGAACTAAGTCCGTAAGCATAGTGTAAACGATATCGTATACGTATAAGTAATACGATAATTTGTCAACCGACGAGTCGAAACGACGGTCGTATGTTTGTTAATTCGAGAATGGGCGTATTGTTTCAAAATAATTTGTTTAACGTGTTTTTCTTTCATTTTTTTTTTTTTTTTTTGCACGTCGTAATTCACTAATCATTCGGATACTTATATTATGCACCCGAAGCCATCAGAATCGTGCACGTAACCTCTAAGTTGGCATAACCACACGAGGCGTGTAGTATAAGAAGTAATTTATCAATATTATGAGCCTGCATTGCCCTGCCGCAAGACTCGCAGTCGGTCATCCAATGTCATATAAATCTTATTACTAATAAAACCTATCAACGAACGCCCCACAATTTTTCCTAACACTTTTTATATTCGCTCTGTTTATGAAGTGAAATGCCGCAACATGTAAGCCGACCATTTGTTACTTTGTGTAGTAACTCGACACCTACACCTTATCGTTCGTGTCTTATGTGCTAAGAGTATGGTACCAAAAATTCGAGTTATTTGGCCCGTCTGGACGATGATGTGTTCCGCGTTTATTTACGGTTTGATCGAACCGACCAAGATAGACGTCATTTATAGCTCCGAAATAGCCCAAACCAGTTCAAAAATTCACGCAAAGCAAAAATTTCGTACGCGAGTACTGCGAAGTGTGCATTTCTATATTCCAGACCTCCCTCTGAAATTCGTGCATATTTTGAAACAGGGTGCAAAGTTAAATTTGTTTGCAATACATGTTGAAACGAAAATTGTAGAGCATTAAAAAACGAGCATTTTTACTTCTTTGATTTAGTTTTCCTCGGAAGTGATGAGGAGGATCTAGGGTGTTTAGAAAAAAATCATTTCTAATAATTTGCAAATTGGCAGTGACACGAATTATTCTCAAAAATATGCTTAAGTCACTTTTAGTAGTATTTTTCTTGCCTAGTACTTCCCACTATTATGTGATATAAGAAACACATTAGACTGACCAATTTTCTCAAAGTTAGAGAGCAGGGGCTGCCTTCGAAGCTTTGCCATTTTCTCAAGGGATAAGTCAGTTATGCCAAAGAATACAAAGAATTGGTTCAGACGAACGTTGTAGAACGTTAATACAAAAACATTTTGGGTTTTTTTCTTTTCAACTAGGTGGTCGTGGACGGAAACTATGGCAAAAAGGTAAAAAAAAACATCGCTTCACTATTCTTTTTTAGCCTGATTTTCGTGACATATTGCAACCATGAGAATTGAAAAAAAACAATGCGAGTAGGAAGGATTCAAAGGAGTTGAAAAGTCGAAACTCCCAAAAGGCACATATAGGGTCTTTAATAAATGTACATACCTAATTTCAAGTTCCTGGCTCAATTTGGAGGCGAATTATGCGAGGAGCAAACTCAAAAAATAAAAAAATCGACCAAAAACTCCCATATTTAGGACTGTAAGCGGGTGAAATGGGGCTGAAAAGTCGAGAACCCCCAAAACGGGACATCTAGAACACCTACTAAATGTGTATACCTAATTTCAAGTTCTTAGTTCAATTTGGAGGGGAGTTATGTGAGGAACAAACTCAAAAAACTCCAAAAATGAGAAAATCGATCAAAAAACCACTTATTGGGGGGGGGGGGTGTAATGGAGTTAGAAAGTCTAAACCCCTAAAAAGCACATCTGAGATTCCCACTGAATGTAAATACCGAATTTTAACTTCTTACCTCAGTACGGTGGAGAGATAGGGGAGGAATGGTCCTTTTTCAGGGCCAAAAAGGGAGAAAACCCCTATATCTTCCCTCCTAATTGACTTAGGAGATTGATTTTTGGATATGCTGTACAACATTTTATTCTCTATAAATTAGCTTAAAAAGGAGCAATTTTGGTGTTTTTGACCTCTGAGCACCCCTCCTCCAAAATGGGGCATAACTGAATTTTTACCCAAATTTTTTTTCACCCATATATATCTAATCCGCTGCCAAACTGAGTCGATTGACCGAATTGGAGCGATTTTGGTCGGTATCGAGCGGAGTAAATAATTTTAACGTTCGGGGGTAAAAATTGAAAAAAATGAAAATAAATATCTGATATGGCTGAAAATTGTCTTAATGGCCTTCTAGGACCCCAAAATGTATTTTGTTGATTACCCTCCCCCCCTCATCCACTGTTATATGAAAAATCAGGTTTAAAAGTGACACTCGAAAATTCCTCTTGTAATGATTAATTCACGCCTATGCGAGTCAGATATAAATTCCAGCGAAACAAAAATAGGATGAGTGCAATGTAGGGGTTTTTGTTGTCGCGGAATTCGTTTTTGACAACAACCATTTGAGCGTTGAACTCGAATTGGGCTTCTAAAGGGCAGATTCAAAATCCAAAATTTGGCAAATTTTGAACTTTGGTGTCAATTTATGACGTTTAAAATCTGTTCTATTGGGCGAATGAGAATTTTCAGCTTTTGGATCGAAATTGAGCCCAAAATTGAGGTGTTCAAGTTTCAAAATTTTGTGAAATGCGGATAAATGGACATCGGATTCGGAATATGGAATGGGATCTTAAAAAAATTGAGGTCAAGACAGTTTTGAAGCTTGGTAAATTGACATTAATGTCCAAAAATTGGCAAATTTTAGATTGTGAACCTCTCCTTCAGGGGTGAAATTTGGATCCAATGATCAAATTGCTGTCGAAATCGAAATCCGCGACCCCAAAAGCCCCTATGTTGGACTCATTCTGTTTTGGGCTTGCTGAAATTTTTTCCTGACTTGTATGGTGTAAATTATTCATTTTAAATGGAATTTTCCAAGCGTCCACTTTTTAGCCTGCTTTCTATGTCATATTATCAATGAAAACCAAGATTTTGCAGTCTATCGACCTACAGTGAATGGGGGGGGGGGGTATCAACTACAACCGTTTTTGGTCATGCTAGATATCTGTTTTTATCAACATCGAAAGATACTTGATAGCGCATTTTACAAAAGTCCATCAATAGTGGACCGTCATCATTGGGCTGACATCGATGGACAGATTTTGATGACTTGGATGTTGATGGTCTTAACATTGATGGTCAACTGTTTTGGGCTGTTAACATCTTGATCGTCAACAATTTGATCATGTTTGACAATGGGTTGATTTTATGACTATAAGTTGAAATGTTGAGGAAAATTAGTTAACCTCGACCCTGGTTAATTTTATGATTTTCAGTTAAAATGTTGAAGAAAGTCTATTAGCAGTTGACCATGACCCTGAATTGATTTTATGGTCTTAATAACATCGAAAGATATTTAATATTTTATTTATTTATTTCCCCAAAGATGAAAATTATGTACTCTGCTCGATTCTGACCAAAATCACTCCAATTCAGTAAATCGACTCGGTTTGGATGTAGGTTAAATATATATGGGTGGGTACAACCTTGGATCAAAATTCAGTTGTGCCCAAATTTGCGGGAAAGGGTGTTGAGGGGCCAAAAACACAAAAATTACCCCTTTTTAAGCCAGTTGATAGAGGATCAAAAGTTGTATTAACATATCCGAAAATCAATTTTTCAAGTTAATTAATAGGGGAGGTATGGGGATGTTCCCCCTTTTTGACCTTGAAAATGGGCTGTTTTTCCCCAATCTCACCACCAAATTGAGTTAGGAAGTTGAAATTTGGTATGTATACTAACTCATTCCGCCCCCTTACAGCCCAGAAATGTGGCTTCTAATGATCCCAGGTCAAGGTCAATTATTGACGGATCTACTTTCTTTAATTTTCCTCTTCATTTTAACCCAAAATTATAAAATCAAACGGGGTCAAGGTCGACTAATTTTTCCAATCTTGAAATGAGTACTGTGGATGGACAATTTCAAGCATCGCTAATTTTCCTCAACATTTCAACTTAAAATCATAAAATCAGTATTTCATAAAATAAGTCCACCGATGTCATTCCAGGTCATCAAAATCCATCCACTGACGCTCAACTGTTGATGGTTAACTGTTGACGATTTTTCCAGATTGCGCTACTAAACATCTTTCGATGTTATTACCTGACATGGTCAAAAATGCTCGTAATGGTCTTCTAGTACACCAGAAAGGATTTTGTTAAAATTCCTCCCTCCTTATTTGCCGTAGGTCGATAGACAGACTAATAAGAAAAACCAACAAAAAACCTGCATTTTTGAGGCTGTGAGGAGTAGTCATTGTGCTGGAAAGGTCGTGTTCTTAGCTCAATTTGGAGGGGAGTTATACGAGGAACAAACTCAAAATACAAGAAAACCCTCCCACAAATCCATATAAACTGATGGGGGGAGGGGGACAGAACAGCTCTTTTTTCAAGGTCAAAAAAGGGAAAATACCCCATATCTCCCCTCACTAAGTGACCCAAGATATTGATTTTTGAATATGTTGTACAACTTTGTACTGCCTATGCATTGGTTTAAAAGGGGATAATTTTCGTGATTTTAGTCTTTCAGCATCCCCAGTGTGTGTTGCGCCTACATTTACTGGTTAAAGTAGAGGGGACACCCTGTATGCAGTTTGATTTAGTCATTTTCTGAACGAACCAAGATAGACATGAATTGTGCAGAATTATCCTTTTCTAATACGTAACAGAATTTCACTTCATCGGGAGAAATTTGTTTTTTCCTCTATAAAGGAGCAGACCTTAGCCACCACACGGAGGTCATATAAATTGTCCATCTGCCTCGCGTGTCTGTATTTAGGTGTATTAAATATGGATGTATGTGTGTGTGTACAATGTGCATGTGATGTTAGGTATTGTTTTCACGCCAAACAACAAGGTTTGTTTGGTTACACGCTGTTTATTTTCTTTTATATTGCTAACCAAACGTTTGAAAAGAGATGGTACTCGTATGTATAGCATCTATACGCTATTTCAATCTGTACGTACTTACTCTCCGGAGGTTCCTTTTTTTTCTTCTTTGGTACGTTTCAAGGGTAGTTCATCTTAGGGTTTTGATTCGAAGTAAGCAAGAATAGATGTATGGAAATGTCATTCTCGCTGTCGGAATCGGAATCGTCTTAGTATGACTACTTTTCTCGATTGATTGGAACACGCGATGCTATTTTGAAAAAGAAGCATCGAATCAATTGAGTGAAATTTTCTCTGAAGCGATGTGCTTAACTGAGTTGTCGTTGGGGAGAGAAATGAACGCGTTGAATTTTTGAATAATAATACGTTAATTTAGGTATATTTTATTAATACGAACGTTTTTTTTTTTGTAATGTAAGTTGGATTGATTGTGAACGAAGAAGTAGTCGAATAATGAGATGAAATTGAAAATTAAAGTCATCGAAGTGATAAACCCAAAAGCTTATGAATAGTATGCTCCTTAATCACTCTTTACTACTCCCTTTGCCTTCGAGGTGCCTAAAAGCTTTAGATAAGAATTTCTCGAAGATGACATTTTTCATGATAAAAAACTCCACTTTTGGAAGTATTTGAATGATTTACGCAATTTATAATCTGATTTTCTGTGTCATATTATCAATGAAAACTAGTCTATTGGAGTCTATCGACGTACAAATGATGGGGGGGGGGTAATCAAATAGCAGGTCATTAAGGCTATTTTTGGCGATATCAGATATTTATTTTTATTTATTTAGTATTTATTTATTTACCAAAAATTGAAATCATTTACTCTGCTCGATACCGACCAAAATCGTACCAATTCGGTCAATCGGCTCAGTTTGGCGGTGAATTAGATATTATATGAGTGAGGGTGAATTTGGGTCAAAATTCAGTTATGCCCCAAATTGGGGGAGGGGGTACTGAGGGGCCGAAAACACAAACTTTTTACTTTTTGAGTCAATCAATAGAGAGTCTAAAGTTGCGAAACGTATTCGAAAATTTATCTCGTAGGTCAATTAGGAGGGGAGATATGGAGGGTTTTCTTCTTTTTTACCTCGAAAAAAAGGCTGCTGGAAGCATATCTTTTCTCCAAATTGAATTCCGGCATTGAAATTTGCCCTATTCATATCGTAAAGGTCCCAGATTTGCTTCATGAAGGTTTAGACTTTCCAGCACCATTTCACCCACTCGTAGCCCTGAAAAGTAGTTTGGTTTTTTAATCGATTTTTCTTTTTTCATAATGAATCGTTTTCATTTTGTTTTTAATTATTATCGCGATTTATTCACAAAAATATCATAGAAATTATTTAAATATAAAAAAAATGTGCAAAATCAAATTCTAACTTCAACAAGAAAGCATTTTTTTCAAATTGAAAGAGCAGTTTTTCATGAAAAGAATTTCAATAGATCGATAAGAAGTACACGTCAATAAACCTGGTCGGTTGCCTTTTGGGCGTTGATATTTCAAAACGTTATACTGTTTCGAATGGTAGTTTGCAGCATTACTAAATGAAGGAATAAGTTCGTATCGTGTTCCCATCTCATGCACGACTAAACTCTTGACGGATGTTTGGTTATTCAGTGCCTTCGAGGTGTATCGTAGGCAATTTCATCGACATTGTTCAAAGCTATAGTCCGTTCGAATTAAATTGAGTTCTCAATGTGACAAATATATGTATAAGTGTAGTAATTAAGTTTGATTGATACAAAACTACCAACCATTGATCTATATTTTGGCATCTATGCTTCGATCTACGCATCTAAATTTTATTTAGCTCAATACATTGTACAATTTTTGATTTAAATTATGTATACGATAGTTTGTCCTTTAATTTTAGCAAAAACATTTCAATTTTTAGCCTGATTATCTGTCATATTGTCGATGAAAACCAGGCTATTACGATCTGTCGATTAACGGGGTAGGGGGGAAGGGGGATACCAACAGAATTCGTTTTGGAGTCCTAGAAAACCATTAGGATGATTTCTAGTCATGTTAGATATTTATTTTTATTTTATTTTTTTCTGAATATTGAAATCATTTACTCTGCTTGATACTGACCAAAATCGTTCCAATTCAGTCAACCGACTGAGTTTGCCGGCAGATTAGATATATATGAGTGGAGATAACCTTGGGTCAAAATTCAGTTTAGCCCCATTTTCGGGGAGAGAGTGCCGAGGGGCCAAAAACACAAAAATTTTTCCGTTTTAAGCCAGTTGATAGAAAATCAAAAGTTGTATAACATTTCCAAAAATCAACCTCTCAAGTTAATTAGGAGGGGAGATATGGGAGTTTCCCTTCTTCTTGACTTTGAAAAAGGGCTATTCCTCCCCTACCGCCAACCAAATTGAGCTAAAGAGTTGAAATTTGGTATGAACATTCATTAGGGACCCTAAATGTGCCTTTTTTGGGGGTTTCGATTTTTCAGCTTCATTGCACCCCCTCACAGCCCTGGAAATGTGATTGTTTTGTCAGTTTTTCTTATTTTTTGAGCTTTTTGAGTTTCTTTCTCTCATAACTCCCCTCCAAATTGCGCTTGGAACTTGAAATTGGGTATGCACATTTAGTGGGGGCTCTAGATGTACCTTTTTGGGGTCTCGACTTTTAAACCCCATTACGCCCGTTCACAGCACTAAATATTTGGTATTTGGTTGGTTTTCTCATTTTTCGAGTTTATACCTGGCATAACTCCCCTTCAAATTGGGCTAGAAAGTTGAAATTACGTATATACAGTCAGTAAGGACCCCTGGGACTCCTGATGTGCCTTTTTGTTTTTCTTTTTTTTGACTTTTTAGCCCCATTGAACCCTTCTTATCCTCAATTCTCATGATTGTAATATATCATGAAAATCAGGCTGAAAAAACATCGCTAGGCATGCCTTTTTTTTTTTCATTTGTGTTCTGAAAAATTCTGCTTCGTTTATTTAGTCAGTGTATACAACGTGATATCTTTTCAGAATTTCTGAAATAAGGGGACATTTTGAAAAACCGGATAAATCATTCTCATATCATTTTTTACTTGTAATTTACCCCAAAGTACCACTTCATTTTGCTACTTTTTACGCTGAAAAATGAAAAAATTTTGCGTTTTTTTTCTCTTACAAAATTGTTCCATGAAAAAACTAGCAACGGATTTGTTTTCAGCAGCTCATAGTGCCAGTCCAAGGTACTCAAATTTAAAATATTTACATCGTTAACAATCATCGAAAAAATCGGCAGAATTCGTATAAAATGCAGAAAATTGATCAGAAATAACGAAAGAATTATGAAAAATAGCTAAAAATGGGCATGAAACACGAAAAAACTCATTAAAAATCATTTAAAATCGGGTAAAAAATTGATGGAAATGAGTCAGTAATGTCAAAAATTTATCAAATGTTGAAAAATGAGTGAAAATTGACCAAAAATCGTTAAAAATGGTCAAAAATTTAACAAAACTTGCTACAAAATACGAAAACCTGATTAAAAATATTGAAAAATTTTTAAAAATTGGGCGAAATTTAACCTGAACTGGGGAAAAAAATCGTTATAAAGCACTGAAAATTGGGTGAAAAATTGACAGAAATATGTAAAAAATGCATAAAAAAGATCAAAAATTACGAAATAATGTTGAATTTCAAGTGAAAATTAGAAAAAAATTGTTTGACAAAGGTGTGTGAAAAGTGCAGAAAATCGATCGAAAGTTACGAAAAAATATTGAATAATATGCGAAAATTGAGTAAAGAATCAGTATTTTTAACCAATTTTTGTCAAATCTTGACGAAAACGCAATCATTTTCAACTATTTCTTTCGTAATTCAAGTCAACCTTCCATGATTTTTACAGACTTCGAGTCAACTGTTACTCATTTTTGTCAATTTTTATCCTGTTTTGATGATTTCCAACGATTTTTTTGCAATATTTCAGTTCAATTTTCAACAATTCTTCGTATTTTTTGATCAATTTTCCATGATTGTAAACGATTTTTCACAAGTTGAAAGTCTGTTTACGGTTTTTTTCCAATTTTTTTTGTGATTTTTTTTGTCAACTTTCTGCATTTTTTAACCATTTTCCTTATATTTTATGCCAATTTTCACATGCTTTTCAATGCTACTTCATATATTTAGTGAATTTTCTGCGTTGATTTTTAACGATTTTTGATTAATTTTCACATAAAATTAACCATTATTTCGTAATCAACAGATACATAAAGTTGAATTTTTTCAAAATTACTTCCCATAAACTTCATGCGGAAAATTGTAAACTAAAATTTTCAAACACGCCTTTCGGCTTGAGAAAATTTTATCAAAAATTCTTTTCAAATCACCCATTAATCTCTTCTTGAAAAGAATCAGGTGAACATTTTCAAAAATATAAATTCGTAATGACAGAGCTAAAAAAAAATTAACGTTTTGGCTCCTAAGTAGACCACCAAAATGCACATCTAGGGCCTCTATTTAATTAATGTACATACCTAATTTCAAGTTCTCAACTCAGTTGGAGGGGGTTTTTGTGAGGTACAAATTTAAAAAATAAAAAACGGCCAAAAAACCACTTTTTTGAAGCTGTGTAGGGGTGCAATAGAGCTAAAAAGCCGGACGCTCCAAAAGGAACATCTGGGGCCCCAACTAAATGTCCATACCCAATTCAAACCTCCTAACTCAATTTGGTGGGAAGATAGGGGAGGAACAGTCCTTTTTCATGGTCAAAGGGAGGAAACCCCCTTATCTTCCCTCCACCCACCTAATTGGCTTAGGAGGCTGATTTTTGGATATACTGTAATTCGATTTTGGAGGGAAGTTATATGAGGAACGAACTCAAAAAATGAGAAAATTTAGGAAAACCTATCAAAAAAAAAACACTTTTTGGGCTGTGAAGGGGTGAACATTAAGCTAAGAGGTCGGTACCCCCAAAACGGTACATCTAGTGCCCCAACTACATGCACATACCAAATTTCAACTTCCTAGCTCAATTTCGTGAGAAGATAGTGGATAAATAGCCCATTTTCAGGGTGATAACGGTGGGAAACCTCCATATCTCCTCTTCTAATGGACTTAGGAGGTTAATTTTTGGATATATTATACAATTTTTGATTTTCTATCAGTTGACTTAAAAAGAAACAATTTTTGTGTTTTTGACCTCTCAGCACCCCCTCCCGCAAATTGGGGCATAATTGAATTTTGGCCCAAGTTCATCCCCACTCATATATATCTAATCTGCCACTAAACTGAGTTGATTGACCGAATTGGAGCAATTTTGGTCGGTATCGAGCGGATAAAAAAAATTAAAAATGAATATCTGTAATGGCTAAAAATCGTCTTATGGTCTTCTAGGACCCGAAAAAAGGATTCTGTTGATATCCCCCCCCCTGCTCATCCGTCGTGGGTCGATCGACTGTAATAGCCTTGTTTTCATTGACGATATGACATAGAAAATCAAGCTAAAGAGGTAATAATCATTTTTATTTGTTTTCTATTACTGATTAAGCATTTCATTTCGATTCTCTAAACTTTGCTAATGATGAAGATGAAAATTCTTTCGGTTCTCATTCTCGAATTCGTTTTTGTAAAATTGTAGAAGTTAAAATTAAAATTTACTTAGCGTTCAATTACTATTTGTAAATTTATTTTAATTATTTACCTACAGGATTGAAATTATTCGCTTTGAAAACCTCAGCATTGTGCTGCCGTCAACATCTGCATTTGCAGAACCATTTGGTACAAACAACGAGCTCGTTCTTTAGTAACCAAACCGAAAGAGAGCGCGACTAGTACAGATCATGCTTTCATAAGTACCTACGATTAAGTGATATTCTAATTACACGCTTCATTAATTAACAAAAAAATGAATCATATGCTTACATTTATAGATCCGGTTCCGGTTCAATGCGTTTATGAGTTAATGTCAATTACGCGTAAAGATGAAATGAAACGATTAAATGGGAATAAACAATTTTGCAACAAATTGACAGTAATATTTAAAGATAAAATTCAAATAAATACATACGTATTCGTTCAGTGATCGAAATGAATACCAGAGAGGTAAGCTTTATGCTCTAATTTTCGTTTCATCTCGTATTAATGCATGAAAGCATCTTGTACAGTGTACCAATAAACCTATATAATCACATTAAAATATCTATTCGATTGTTAGGAATAATATAGCATTCGAGACAATCTTCGGTTAATATAAATGTGGAATCAATTCAACAGGCGGGATTCCTTTACGGCGTGGAAAATCAAATCATGTTTGAATCTGGATAGCCTCGAGGTATAAACCGTCATTTCAAGTTCACAAGAAAGACTTGTCGTGCTGAATCAAGAATCGTCGTTAATATTTGTACATTTGTTCTTTAACCTTTAACGTATGAATACTGCTGCAGAGATTACATTGGTATATTTTACTAAGCACCCAACGATTACTTAATAATTATTATTCTAGTAGAATCCGACACGTTTAATTTTAGTAGATGGGTAGAAGAAGAGCGGAATGTAATTCCAAAATCAAGATGTATGGCTTCGTATTGAAGAATTTAAATGATTCTTTGCGAATTTTACAATCATTTTTAGATGATAATATTCGATTGATTTCATTTATTACATTGTTTTTGGGTTTGTCATTCTGACGAATAAAAAATTATCATTTGCCTGGTAACTTTTGCGTGTGGCTGTAGGGAATTTCTTATTTTATAGCTCGTATCACGCAGATTCTAAAATTAATCAGTTTATTCTGTAATCGAAATGGAGAGCAGTTAATTCTAATGCTAATGTTTGTAAAAATTAATTTAGGTGGGACTTCGCGTTTTTAGGCAGATTTTCTTTGTTATTATTGTCAATGAAAACCAGGCTATAACAGCCTATCGACCAGCGGCGGATGAGGCGAGGGGAGTATATTAACGAAATCCGTTTTGGGGTCCTAGAAGACCATTAAGACAATTTCTAGCCATGTCAGATGTTTATTTGTCTATTTTTTTCATTTTTCCTCCAAATCAAAATCGCTCTACTTTGTTCAAACGGCTCAGTTTGGCGACGAATTAGATATATATGAGCGGAGATGAACTTGAGTCAAAATTAGGTTGTGCCCAAATTTGGGGGGAGGGGGTGTTGAGGGGTAAAAAATGCAAAAATTGCACTTTTTTAAGCCCATTGATAGAGAATCAAAAATTGTATAACATATCCAAAAATCAACTTCCCAAGTCAATTAGAGGTAAGGGGAGATGTAAGCGAATTCCGCCTTTTTGACCCGGAAAAAGAGCTGTTCCTCCCCTATCTCCTCACCTAATTGGGGTAGGAAGTTGAACTTTGGTCTATGCATGTAGTTGGGGCCTGAGCTGTGTCTTTCGGGGGCAGCGACTTTTTAGCTCAATTTCACCCCCTCGTTGCCCCAAAAAGTGGTTTTTTTTATAGATTTTCCTCATTTTTCTCATTTTTTGAGTTCGTTCCTCACATAACTCTTCTTCAAATTGAGCTAGGAACTTGAAATTAGATTTAACCATTTAGTAAGGGGTCCCAGATGTGCCTTTTGGGTGTCTCGAAGTTTCAGCTCCCCTTCTCCCCCTCACAGCCCTAAATATGAAGTTTTTTGGTTGACATATCTAACCTTACTAATTCGAGAACGTTGAGTTTAAATATTGGTTTATTTTTTTGATAATTCAATTTGAAGGCGCTAATTGATCGATTTGAACAATTCTATGTTATGTTATATATCTATGCGAGAGGCAACTCTGAAAACACCCTCCTGCCATCATAATTCACCGCTGAAATAACCTTGTAAAATTTTATTCATTTGCCTTATTCATTTTTTTTTTCATATTATTTTTTCCCAAACATTGAAATCATTTACTTTGCTCAATACTGATACTGACCAAAATCGCTCCAATTTGATGAATCGGCTCAGTTTGACGGCGGATTAGATATATATAAGGGTGGGGATGGCCTTGGGTCAAAATTAAGTTTCGACTGATTTTGAAGGAGAAGGTGCTGAAAGGCCAAAAACACAAAAATCATCCCTTTTTGAGTCAATCGATAGAGAATGCAAAGTTGTATGACATATCCAAAAATTAATCTCCTAGGTCAATTGGAAGGGGAGATATGAAGGTTGTATCCCTTTTTGACCTTAAAAAAAGGATGTTCCTCCCCTATCTCCCCACCGAAATGAGCTAGGAAGTTCAAATTTGGTTTTTACATTCAGTAGAGGATCTATATGTGCCTTTCGGAGGTCCCGACTTTTCAGCCTCATTGCACTCCTTCACAGCTCTAAATATGTGGTTTGTTCGTCGCATAATTCCCCTCCAACTTGAGCTAGAAACTTGAAATTCGGTATATTTATGTAGAATAAACCCCAGATGTGCCTTTTGGGGGTCCCGTCTTTTCTGCTACATTGCACTCCCTCACAGCCCCGGAAATGTGGTTTTTTGGTCAGGTCTTCTAATTTTTGAAATTTTTTGATTTTGTTCCTCGCATAACTCCCCGTCCAAATTGTGCTGGAAAATTGAAATTAGGCATGTATATTAATTAGGGACCTTGGACGTATCTTTTATGGGTCTCGACATTTCAGCCCCATTTCACTCCCTCACAGCCTCGGGTATGTGGTGTATTGGTCGTTTTTTCGTATTTTTTTGAGTTTGTTCCTCGCATCACTATAACTCTCCTCCAAATTGAGCTAGAAAGTTGAAATTAAGCATGTGCATTCATTAGGGACCTTAGACGTGCCTTTTAGAGGTTTTGACTTTTCAGCTGTACACCACCCCCAACCACCACCACTACCCTGAATATGTGGTTTTTGGTCGAATTTTCTAATTTTTTTGAGTTTGTTCCTCGCATAAATCTCCTCCGAGTTGGGCTAGAAAGTTGAAATTAGGCATGTGCATTCATTAAAGACCTTAAACTTGCCTTTTAGGGGTCTCGACTTTTCAGCCCTAAGTATGTGGTTTTTTGGTCGTCTTTTTCTTATTTTTTGAGTTTGTTCCTCGCATAACTCTCCTCTAAATTGAGCTAGCACGTTGAATTAGGTATGTACATTTAGTAGAAGCCCTAGATGGTTCTTTTGGAGGTTTCGACTTTTCAGATTCATTGCCCCCCCTCACAGCCCCGAGTATGTGGTTTTTGGTCGAATTTTCTAATTTTTCTGTGTTACCTTTGTAGCAATCCTTGACATGCGTTTTGGGGGTTTCAAATTTTTAGCCCCATTGAACCCTTCCTATCCGCAATTCTCATGATTGTAATATGTCACGAAAATCTGGCTGAGAAAGCATCGTATTTCCGGTGCTTTGGTGCTTTTTTTTTCAAATGCAGTGTTTTTAATAGAACTGAATTTCGCGTTATTTTATCGTTTTAAAGTCGGGAATGAAAAATAATTAAACGTATTTCAAAAAATATTGTTGATTTGAACTAATGGAACCGTTGAAGCCATTTGTAAAGACGCTCAATCGGAATTTCTGTCATTTTTAGGAAATTTCAGCCATGTGGAATCCGCTGGAAGTTTCTGCAGGATTTTTCGAAAACGACTGGACGGAATTCGATGAATTTTGGATACGTTGTGGAAAATATCCCCCCCCCCCTCCGACACGTGTACAGAGCCATTTTTTGAATTATTTACTTTAGATTAAAATTCTTCGAGGGTGAAGAAACTCGGATAAAGTGCTCTCGTTTAGCATGATAATATCGTTGCTAGGTGAATAGAATCAGAAGAAGGCTCTGTACACCTGTCGGGGCTACTGTTTTCTACAGCATATCCAAAATTCATGGGAATTCCGTTCTGTTGTTTTCAAGAAATCCTAAAGGAACTTCTAACGGAACTAATACGATTGAAATTGCTTAAGAACTGTAAAATAATTCCAGTTCAGCATCTATTCTTATGGATTCAACTGTTCTGTTATCTCAAATTAGCATTATTCTTTGTATTTTGCTTAATTCAAAATTGAAAAAATTTATTTGTCTAAAAAATACTACCTTAGAGATTGGATATGCTAACTTTGCAACGCGAAGTCCCACCTTAAGACGATAATTCGAGGCGTACGTGTGTTATCTATTGTATCACCTATTATCCAATATCACCTCTTAATATGCATACTAAAAAACATCTCGTTTGTTTTTGTTTCAGATTATTATTTTTTTTTTTTGTTCTCTATTCCGATGGTAACGCGATTAGACGAAAACGACGTAAAAAGAACACTCATCCAGTCTTATTAATCATGATCGGGTACGTCTTCGAGATGATTATCTGCGTTTTTAATATCGGTATCCTTGGAAGTGAAGAAAGAGAGGTGCATTTTGCATCTTACGTTCGTATATTATACGCGTATCTGTGCATCGTATTCGTAGTATTCGTTGTTTAGGCTGCGGCAACTATATTAAACGATATAGCTCGTGATAGCCGAAAGCCATACGCTGCAGTGTTGTTTCAAATATAGTGCATTACGCGAACGCTATTGAGGTTAGACGATGCATATCGAACCTCTACCTCGTGTATCTGCTATTGTCACGATCATTCAAGCTATTTCGAACGTATTTCGTATGCATACGCTCGTATTCGCGTAAGTGAATCGCGATCGCCTCAAAGCACAAACCAACATCATCATCGAGCTCGAGCCGAGAGAGGAGAAGTGAATTTTCGAATGAAATGACGAAATTGCACGTGTATCTTATATCTACGTACTACGTAGCTATTACGTATTATAAACGTAACAGAATATAACGAGCGTAGCTTCACCTACGAGCTATAGAACCGGTTTCGTCGTCTATATCGTCTAGCTAGGCTGGCCCGAGTAATCGGAGGGAGGCGTTTGCAATGCGAAAAAACCAACGTCGAATTAAACCGTCAAACGCTACCTAACCTGAGTAAATGCATAACGTGGTACTTACTTATGCAACCGCTCATTATCAAAGCGAAGCGTTTATATATCGTTGCAGTTTATCTGCTCGTCGAGACTTACACCTATGAATAGCATTGAAATTGTAAATAAATGTTTGTTTTTTCAAGAATGTGTATGTGATAAGGATGACTCATGATTACAAATTGACGTTTCTCTTTACATCCTGTGTTACGTTTACGTACGTGTGCGTATTTTTCTTTAGTAATTATATCGACGATCGGACGACATGACTAACCGGTTTCGTTTAAATATCTGTACACAATATCGTAGCAATGACACAGACCCCTGAAAGTTTTTTTTTTCGAAAATATTTATAAATTTTAATACGAGCTCTTTGTTTGTTATTTTAACAGGTATGAATTCTAATGGAAGAATTATGATAATTACCACGTTGAACTCATCAGTAATTATGTACTGTACATGTAGTTTGACTGCAATAATTTCAAAGTCTAAAGTTTTCTTCATCAACACGAAAAATAAATAGAAGATAACAAACGATGAGGTTTGTATTTTAGGTAATTTTTTTTTTTTACCTTCGATGATGTCGTTCAATTGTAGCTGAAATTCCTTCATCGAAACACCAGGTAATTCATGGTTGGAATTTGATTTAACCAACGCAACGATTCAATAGCATGCTACCACGAGCGAAGCTCTAGTTTAAATTCTTCAGTGTCTAGGTGTACACCAATTGGTATCAGATTGGTTCCATTTGTCGATGGTTACCTTTTACCGCACGCACGTTAATCTTATTACCAGCAATTTATCATAACATCTGCTCGAACGGATACCAAGCCAAGACTAGACCTATAGCAGCGTAATAGAGAGCGAAGAGATTTTTTTTTTTTCATCTCTTTTATGCACTATTATTATTATTCACGTGTCTGGAATCTGGATGTGAAAAAAAATTACTCCAGCGATGCTTTTGTGGTACATGTGAAAAGAATACGCGGTCTACAACCTCCACCTTCTCGTTGGATAAATGTGAACTAACGTTTTGGAGATTTTGTTTATACACCAACTGTCAACTTGGTTGGGTACATGGTTCGTTTATCGCGAGCCCATTTACATTTCGCCACTTTTGTTTGTGACCATAGTCGCGTTTGGCTTTTTTACATTCTTTGTCAACAGATCGGTGAGACCTCCGTTGTCGTCGGTGTAGGTGCATTTCTAATGCTCACAGTTTTTTGTCTTCGTGGTGAAATTTTTTTTTCTACCGTTGTCCTGCGATGTTTTGTTTTGATATTCGGTCTAGTTTGTGGTCGCTGTTTTGCTGCTGTTGTGTGTAGTGGTTTCAAAAAGAAGGTTTTATTATTTATTGCGCGGATAATGAAACCGTTTGAGATGTTTGGGTGATTGATATGGTATGGTCGTTCGTTGTAAGAAGTAGGAAGAGAAAAAGAGAGCAATGATCGAGGGTTTTTTTTTTTTTGGTTAGTATTGGTACTAAGGTATTTGTATTTGCCACCATGTAAAGAAACGGAATGTTCGGATTCGACTAATGAGTTCAATACGTGCTTTTTTAATAATTTTCGTAGATGTGCAATATTGTACTTGTAACGAACAAAAGAATAAAAAAATTGTACTTTGTCTTTCGATGACAATGGATGCGGTACTTCGATGTTGATGGATCGTGCGGAATTTTTAATTAGTATTGTTTTATTAGTGTGTAATTGAGGTAATTAAATGGTGTTATTTTTACAACAAATTTAAGCCGTTGTTTAGCATACCCAGGATTTATTTTAATTACCTCAAACAGAACGATTTTCTCATACTGTTGTCAGCGGTTTCCAATTTGATGAACGGTTCGGACAAAGTAAAGCAGAATGACTTCAGTTTGCAATTTATACCAATAGGAATTTCATCGAGCAAGCTAGATTTTGAGTGGATAATAATTTAATACATTTTATGCTAAATGAAATGTAACATTTCTCATGCGTATCACATTATCTCCACGAGTAGTGGTTCTTAACTCCATAACAATAGAAATCAATTAAAATTTTTTTTTTTTTTTAAGAAGTCGTCCATCTCCATTTTTAATTGGAATTTTGTAAAATAAACCCCTAATCGCCGTTATCTACAACCAGGGTTGACCAGAGTGTCTGAAAAAAAAGCAAAATCTGTATTGTATTGCTAATTAAACTGACAGACGTAACATTGAATTAAAAAAAATGGTTACATTTACAAATAAAATTTCAATTTACAAAGTTACAAATAAAGAGGGGTGCAGGAAATAACATTTGAAACTTTTGAGAGCTACGTTCTTCCTTTTTCTAACAGTGAAGAAAAAAATTGTCTGATATCAATAATTTAATATACATATACTTGTGAACTGCACTAGGACTCGAGGAGTGATAAAAGAGTAAAAAATACCCACTCAATGGGGCTATTTGAGAAAAACACATGTGCAGAATTCCAGAGTTCAGATAATACCAAAAATTGATAAGAATCGTTAAAACTAACAAAAGGCATATCCGGAGCACCTACTTCATGTACGTCATAAATTTCAGCTTACTAGACCAATTTGGGATGGAGTAATGGGAGTAAACGCTTTTTTTCAAAGTCTAAAAGGAGAAAATCTGCTACATCTCTTGATCTATCCTCCAATCGATGTAGAAGTACGATTTTTGGATATGATGTACAACGTTTGATTTTCTATCAATTGATGTAAAAATAAATGATTTTTGTGAATTTTAACGCACAGAAGCCCCTATACCGAACTTTAACACATCTGAATTTTGATTCAAGGTCATTTTGACTCTTATATTTATCTAATCTGTCGTCATCGTCGTCAACCAAAGTCTTCTACAGAGTTGACCAGAGTCCCTTTAACGCTCGAGTCCTTGGAAATTGCGACTACGAGTCCATCATGTAGCGAGTCGCTCACCAGAAAGGTTCCAAAGTCTTTTGTCGAGTCCGAGTCTGTTGAGAGTCTCTTTTTTCCGAGTCTTTTAATTATTTTCATTTTTTTTTTCCATCAACAATAACTTACAGCGTATTTTTAAACGTGGAAGATATTAAAAGCAAAATCTGTATTGTATTGCTAATTAAACTGACAGAGGAAACCTTGAAAAAAGAAAAATGTTTTACTTTCAGTACACATATGTAAACCACTCTCAACAGACTTGACAAAAAAGAAAAACAAAAATATTCGGACTCGAAACAGAGACTCGCTCTCATTAAAAGACTCGTTCAAAATAGAAACTGGGAATCGCAAAAATAGCACGTCTCTAAAAAAAAAAGACTTGGAGTCTCTGAGTCCTTTTAGAGCAGACTCTGGTCAACCCTGCTCTCAACAAACTTGACAATAAAGAAAGACTGGGAATTGCAAAAATTGCGAGTCTCTAAGAAAAAAGACTTGGAGTTCCATTTCGAGTCGAATCGTAGTCTCCAAGTCCTTTCAGAGCAGACTGGTCAACCCGGGTCTTCTTGCTGAATTTGAGCTATTTTAGTGAATATTGAGCCAAGTAACTGATTTTATTCTTCAGGAAACCACAAAATGAATAACGCTGAAAATCTTATGCGGACAAAAATGATTTCATAGTCTTTTAGACCTGTGTATAGAATTTTGTTGCGCTTCACCTGTCACCATGAACATTTATATCGCAACAAATTGTTTTTCTTTGATAATTTAAATATGATAGAAGCAATCACGTTACCAAAATGATTTTTTTCCCTCCATCACTATTGTATATATTTCACTTTGATCTCAAATTTTTTTCTTCAACAAATAATTTTCAAAGATGGAAATGTCGCGTTTATTTTATAAAAAACTTTATACAAAATTTGCGATGGTCAATCAGTGAATGAGTGAATTAAAATAACAAGATACAAGAACAACCAATACACAAGAAACAAAAAAATTCACGATTTTTTTTTTTATTTCTGATACATATACTTTTGTAAATCACCCGTAACAGACTTGAAAAAAAAACAAAAATATTGGGACTCGAAACAGAGACTCGTTCTCATTAAAAGACTCGTTCAAAATAGAGACTAAGAGTAAAAAATTGTGAGTCTCTGAAAAAATAAGACTCAAGAGTCCACGAGTACATTCAGAGCAGACTCTGGTCAACCCCGTCAATAACAGTATTTACACGATATGCAGTGTTGCCAAATATATGTATTATAAATATGTTATTGCGATTGGTAAACATTACAATTAATTGACCAATCAGGATGTAATTCCAGTAATAAAAAGCCCAAAAAATGAAAATCAAGAAAACCTCGTGTTTGAATGAAAAAATAAGATATATAAGGAACCAAGGAGCAACGTAATAATGGAATTCAAAAGTTGAAAGTTAAAATTCAACGTTCAATATATTATGTAACGAGAATTTTAAAAAGAAATTTTAATTTATCAATGTTCAATTTTTGAAAATGGAACATTTCAATCATTTCATATTTAAAATTTCGAATGTGGATTGTTGAAACCGGCTCTCGTTGAAGAATTCCGCATTACTAATTTCGTATGATCTTACTCGCACAGTAAGTGTAAATCATCGCGTCATCTCAGAATTCTCAATTGTGATTTCACGTTATTCGTGGCGGTTAGATAATTAATTATAATTAATTACACCCGTGTATCATGCGTTAGTTCATCTAGATACGTATTATCGGAAAGCAAAATCAACGTGAGATTGATGATGAATTGTTGAAACTTACATTCTGTTTTCATAGCTCCTGTAATATTCTCACTTGGCTCGAATTCTTAATGTTTGCGTTATGAAAAATCATTTGATCGGTGCGACTATGCAAGAAGTTTGCAATCGTTGAGTGTATCGTATTTCGGATGCGTAACGTTATTAGAGCGTAACAACGTGAATGAAAATATATAAACTTGAACGTGAAGCTTCAATATTATTGTAATACACTTCGGCGACATAATCCAGGAGAATAATTCATCATCATGGTTATTATTAGAGTGAAACCTAAATAATATGATAAATAGGGAAGTACATGCATAAATCAAACCGACAGAAGTAAATCTGTTCCAACTTTCTGTTATAGAAAATACTTCCGGACTGTTTTCTGAACTCTGAAGATGAACGGTTAGAATAAACGGCTCCTTATGATGGCATCAATATCGATATCGACGTAAAATCAACGAACAACTGATGAATCCTAAAGAAATAATTTCGGCAGCAAGTAAAATACCACATTGTTAATTAACCTGGTTAATATAATTTATAATGACCACCATCTCGAGTTGAAATTGCTTTCAACGTTGCGATGAGAAACAGCAGCTATGTATTCGTGTGTATTGTAGGTGCAGTTCAGCGTTCACTTATAAATAAGTATATGCAAATAAACGAGCTGTCGACCTTGTACGTTTATTTCGCCGAGTTCTCATGGAAATTAAAATGAAAGAAAACATATCCACTTACGGTATAATATTTCTAATTTGCACCGGAGTGATGTTGGAATACGAAGTTGGTAAAAAAATAGAAAATCATCGCTCGAAGAATTCCAAGCACATGAATACCCAGTTCGGTGGTCGTATAGTTTTAATGTTTTTTTTTTTTTTTTACTTCGGCGAAACAATGCAGCTAATGAATGCTCTTTCATACCAGGTATATTTTCGTGTATACGTTGTACTGTCTCCGATGTCTCTCTTTGTATGCTGGTGGTTTTTTCACTTTGAAAATACGTTGATACGAAGGAAGAAAGTATGAATGATCTGAAGTAAGTGTACGTATATGTTGAAACGGTATTAATTGACATATGGGATTAAACTACAATCGTCTCGTAACCTGAAATACCAACGTACGATGATATCAATCCGAAAATATTTACACTAAAGTTGAGTCTTGGAATGGAAAAATGAACAAGAATGAGAATGTAACAAAATTTACGTGTTTTACGGCGTGTTATAATGTACTATCTATTGCTGTTACATTTCTCGCTACTAGTCTACGTGTTGTTTGAATTTTTTTTTTTTTTTTGTAGAATTCGTGTTTTGTTGCGTTAATTTTGATCTTCCGTTTCCGTAACTGGTTCTGAGTGATGGTGACTGGCTGGCCAGGCTGTGAAAACAGAGAAGAAAAATGAACGTTGATAAGGCGTTAAACTAGTCTTCGCTCTTTGTCCATTTCACTGTGGTATTTCTGCCTGCGTAGTGTTTATACAATAAATAACGCTAACAGCAGCTACGATGACGACCGTGGAAGATACCGTCGCGTCGCCCGTCCGTCCGTTCCGTTTTCTGGTCTCTCGAACACATGGAATACTTTTCAACCTCCTACTTTTTCCCATTTTTTTTTTGTTGTACTATAATACATTCGTATATCTGTACAGTACACCGCACTACTACTATTATTAAGCGAGTACCTGTACGCGAGCCTGCCAGAGGGGAGCTGAAAGGTAGCAATACACGATGGTGGTGGTGGAAACGAAAGCGCGACTCAGTGACGGCATCAACAGTCATCGGTAATGCCGTGTTAATCGTACTCGTACCTGTAAAAGACACACCTTGTATAGTTTTTGTTATTTTATTATTTTTTTTACTACCCTTGCTTTTTATTTTTTCTAATATTTCGATCCGCGTATTTTTCGTACTAATTTTTATACCTTAATTGTTGTTATAATCAACGATACGGCAGTGTAGTTGTTCGATATCAGTGATAGGTACATTTTACGTAATAATATTCAACAACCGAAGAAGATATTCGTAGTGTGTATACGTTGTTTTGTGTTAGTGATGTTTCGTGCATACGATACCATCGATATTATTATAATGTGATGTGATGTGATGTGATTTCGTTACGAAATTGCAACTAGTGTTAAATATTGTTATATTATTTTCGCCAATTTCTCACTACTTATATATATATATTCTTAAGTAGTTGAGTATAAAATGACCGTTATTTTGAAATAAGCCATGAAGTCAAGATACGCACTCGACTGTTACACTGCATGGAGCGTACATAAAATAACCTGTTGTGTTGTGTTCAAACGATGAGTTCCGATTGTATTCGTAGTGCTAGTGTTATGATGATATCATTATCGTAACGATATCGATTTTTTTTTTTTTTTTAGAAAAAAATGCGAATACGCGTGTTTAGATAGCGATTACTGTGTTTCTAATCGACGATAATGTATCACTTTGGGTCGTGGTGTTCGGTTTTGACGACCTGTTCGATAATTCTAGTCAACGTGGTGTACGCCGATGTTTTTAAATATAATCAAGATGCATATTCCTATCGTGCCGATACTACCAATTCCAAGTATACGCAGTTATCTGTTAGTCTAATATCAAATGCTAAGATAACGCTGGAGAAGCAACTCAGTCCGTATGTCGTGAAGAAAGATATTCAAATTGAGCAATCTGGTGAACTGTGGGTCGAGCCTGGTGTCAAAGTGTACTTCGATCCTGGAATTGGTATCACCGTTAAAGGAATCCTTACTGCCAAGGTATGCTTTGTTTTAGTATCGTAATCGAATGTGAAATATTATTTTAAAACCATGCGATTATTAATTATTGTAATGTCGAAGAATCGTGAATTCGTGATCGTGAAGTAAACAAACCGACCGAGCTCGGGTCAGTGATAAGAAGCGCGCGCATTCGTACAGTTCAACATACCTGGGTAGTGAATACCATACGAACAATACCTTCACCTGTGTTTTGTTGGTGCATGGTTTTCATTCGTAGATTAATATAACTAGTGCCTCGGAGATAGCTACGATGCATTTCGAGACGAATTTTCCGAATATTTTGGTTTACTCGTTTGAATTTTTGGCTACCGATTCGAATATTCATCACCATTCTTCACTTTAGTTGCCTTGACTCTATTCCCAAAATGTGTACCTAGATGTATATTAATCAGTTTTTCAAAATCACTGGTAATGTTGTACAGTTTTGGTGTACGTATAAGGTGCGAAGAATTTGGTGCTGTGAAGGGGAACTGAGGTAAATTGAAGCTTTCATTCTAGTACATTCCGTTTGTATTACCATTACCATATTCATCCAATTCATTTGGCTGCAGTTAACATCGATAGGAAACGGAGTCTTCGAAGAAAATTGCTTTTTTCGGAGTATTCTAGTTTGACTCAATGCCCTTTACTCATAGATCTGTCATCATGGCAGAGATAAATCAATGAAGCAGGCATCTTAATTTGCTTCTTCCTTTGATGATCTTGTCACTCAAGTTAGTGTTGAGTTAACATTTTCAAGATTTTAGCACAATTTTCGTAAAATGTTCGAGTTGCATTGGTGGCGAAACAGCACTCGGCTTCAGGTGCCTGGAGGAGCAGGGGAGCAGGGGAGGGGATTTGCTGAACATTTTTTTTTGCATTTTAAAAAATATATGACCCGAGGAAAGGGAAGACGAGCATTTTGTGAAATTGTGAAGGTTGGGAGTGGAAAAATCGATATTGTGACGTATTTCTACGTTCTAAATTCTGAATTTTACTAGTTTTTAGGGCATCTTCTTCTCTTCCCTGGCTCGATTTTAAGCCCCTGAACTATATGAATTATTGGACGTGTATTGGTATCAAAACGTTCGTTGTAGGGTCACTGATAAAAGATGTTGATTGTAGAGTGAACATTTACCAATCACAAAAACTCAAAAGTCACTACTTGGGCAAGTACTAAATCTACATGTTGAATTTCAGTTCCACTGTTCAGTTTAGACGGGAGCTGGGAGGAGGAACCAATCCGGAAAACAAAAGAAATAAATCTGAACGTGTCTTATTTAGAGGATATCAATGTGGCCTAGGAAATTAATTTACTGTCGATTTTCTATCGATTGATTTGTGCACAGAAATCTTTCCAAATTTGAACATTACTAAATTTTGATTTCAAGCCGCTCTCCTCATATTTATCTAATTTGTTTCCTGTTCAAGCTTGATGCGCAATTTAAGAGATTTTAGTCTGTATCCAGCTCAATAAACGTACGATTTTAAGGCGGAAGAAGAGGAACGTGATATAAGACGTGTCCAGAAATAGTCTCATTGGTTTCTAAGGACCCCAAAATAGATTTTGTTGATTCCTTCTTCCTCCCTCTCTACCTCCCTCCTCTTCGCGCCATTGCAATATACTCCGATGTTCTATGGTCAACTTTGTCAATTTGGCAAAAAAAATCTGGTTTAAAACTAAATATTGTTATTCTGTTGAAGCTATTAAGGAAATCAACTATTTTGAGGTTACTTTTTGGCCACTTTTTTGTAAGAAAATCTCACCGATGTCATTATTATTTTTTAAAATTTAATGGAGATACTTGAGTCAGCTATAACTGAGTAAAAACATAGCGAAATTCTTATTACGTTGAAGAGAAGTCTTGAGCGAATACGTATTTTTAGCATGATTGTCTACGTCATAATTATGAGCATTTCTGGTCATTTCAGGTATTTATTTTTTCCCCCAAAACTAAAAATCATCTGCTTAGCTTGATACGGACCAAAATTGATCAAATTTGGGAAACGGACTTAGATTGAGAGTAGATTTGAGGTGGGGTTGTGCTTGGATCAAAATTTAGAGATACCCAAATCTGGGGAAGGAGGTGTAGAGGGGCTAAAATCCCAAAAATTGTTCCTTTTTGGGTTAATTGATAGACAATCTTAAGTTGTATAACATATCCAAAAATAGTTAATGAGGGGGGGGTCCTCTTTGAATTTGAAAAGGGGCTGTTCCTCTCCTATCTCCTACCTCCTTTCCAAAATAAGCTAGGAAGTTGGAATTTAGTATGTAAATTTGGTAGGGGCTGGGTCCTTTAGAAGTTTTGATTTTTTAGATCTATTGCACCCCCCCCCCCACCACCGCAGTCCCAAAAATGAGTTTTCTTATTTTCTGAGCTCGTTTCTCGCATAATTTCCCTCTAAATTGAGCTCAGAAGTTGAACTTTGATATGTAGATTTTTTACAGGTTCTGGATGTGCCCTTCGAGGGTTTCCACTTTTCAGTCATATCACAGCCCCAAAAATGTTAGTTTTTTGATCGTATTTTCTTTTTTCTTTTTCAAGCAACGCGAAGCGATACTTTTTCCAATCCAAATAGTTTTTAAATTTTACGAAAATTATTGGCGATGCTTTTTTAGCCTTTTTTCTGTCATATTGTCAGTGAAAACCAGGCTTTAACAGTCTATCGACCAACGGTGGTTGGGGCGGGGAATACCAGAATACTAACAAAATCCGTTTTGGGGTTCTAAAACACCATTAAGACAATTTCTGGCCATGTCAGATATTTATTTTCATTTTTATTTTTTTTACTCCGAGCATAAATCGCTAGAATTCGGTCAATCAGCTCAGTTTGGAGACGCATTAGATTAATATGAGTGGGGATGACGTTGAGTCAAAATTCAGTTACGTCCAAGTTTGGAGGGGGGGGGGGTGCTGAGAGACCAAAAACACAAAAATTGTTCATTTTTGAGCCAATCGATAAAGAATCCAAAGTTGATTAATATATCCGAAAATGAACCTCCTGGGTTAATTAGGAGGGGAGATATGTGGATTTCCCTCTCTTTCAATCCTGAAAAAGGACCTGTTTGATCTTTAAAAGGGCTGTTTTCTCCCCTATCTCCTCACCAAAATGAGTTAGAAAGTTAAAAATGGATATGTACATTCAGTAGGGGACTTGGATGTGCTTTTTGGCGGTTTCGACTTCTCTGCTCCATTGCACCCATTCATAGCCCCAGAATTGGGGTTTTTTGGTCATTTTTTTCTCGTTATTCGAGTTTTTTCCTCTCTTAACTCCCTTCCAAATTGAGCTAGCAATTTAAAATTAGGTATGCAGATTCAGTAGGGGCCCTGGGTGTGCCTTTTGGGGGTTCAAACTTTTCTGTTCCATTGCACCCCCTCACAGCATCAAAAAAGTAGTTTTTTGGTCGTTTTTTCTTATTTTTTTAGGTTTATTCCTCGCATAACTCTCCTCCAAATTGAGCTAGGAACTTGAAATTATCTATGTGCATTCAGTAAGGACCCTAGATGCACCTTTTGGAGGTTTTGACTTTTTAGCCCCGCTAAACCCTTCTTACCCTCCTCATGCTGTTAAGGAAAAATGCATTGCAATGTGATTTTGTGAAGGGCAGTGGTAGTTGTGAATCGGAAAATTTTCAAGGTGGATGAAAATAAATTGTTGAGTTTCTCTTTGTGCACATTTCTCCGAATTAATACAAACGTAGATAGATTAACGCGCTATTTTTCGAATTCATTTATTTCAAATTTGAATATTATTTGAGTGCCTTGAATTCGAAATTGAAACCTTGAGATTATATTTGATCGTTTCGTTTGGTGAAAAAAGTACTTTTTCGACAGTGACTAGAAAAATAATAAACCTTTAAAAATGTATGAATGTATGTAGTTTTCAATACTGTTCAACCCCCTTCCTTTATTCCCCTTTCCTTTCTGCCAGCCATTCAAACAGTACGTATAGTTAAATCCAGCGTTTTTTCCCCTTTCTGACTGACCCAATAGACAGAGGAAATCCGACCAGTAAAATAACGAAATAGAAAATCGTGTAATCGTGACGAAAAGTATTTCCGAAGTAAAAAAAAAGACCACGATATAGGAATAATTTAAACGATGTTAAAAAATCACGACTACGCGAGATATCGCGTTGATAAAGACAACGACAACTCGAAGAAATCTACATTTAGAGTTAAACCGAACAAAAAACCGTTGAACAAAAAAAAAAAAAAAAAATTAATTTTGATGGTTAATGGTATTTTGTCGTCGAGTAGGTGTAGGCAACGGTATAAAAGACTCGAGTTTCTTAATCATAATGACCCTTGGAGACCTCAGGTCGATGCTATAATGACTCGTCGGTCGTCCTGTAATAGCGTAATTATTCAGCATTACCTACCGTTTAATATGTCTATTTTCTTCCGAGAAAGAAGAGTAAGGAAATGTGTGATTTGTCACCGCGTGTGCTAGTTTGAAAATGTAAGAAATAGGAATTGCTGCTCGCTTTATAGTGATTTTCTTATGAGTTGCAGGTGTATTTGATGCATTTACTTATCGATCGTTTCGATGAAAATGGGTAAACTTTCTATTGTTTGAAATTATTAAATTATCGCAATTCTGTACCTATTTTTGGTAGGTGTTGATATAGCCTGTATGGGTTTAGTAGTAAGAGGAATTATTCAAGCTTTCTTCGCTATAATATTGTTTAGTGTACGCGGTAAATTATGCTCAGCATATTGTGTTTGGATAATGGAGAAAATAGGTTTCCGTTCTCAATTCTGTGTCTCGTTTCGTATCGTTGCGATGAGGATGATGATGAAGATGATGGTGATGGTGATAGAAAATGCTATACGATGCGTAATATATTTAGTCATCGGTATCATTTTTATATTCTCTTTCTTTATAACGAGTGAAATTCGCTGCTTCTGATGTGCCGAAACTTTCGATCTTTCGTGTGTTTTGTATACCTATATTCTGTATATGTGTTGGCATGTGTACGTCTATGTACATATGTGCGACGGTGTGAGCATTGAGCAGTGATAAAAGAAAACAAAAAAAAAATAGTATCGTGTTGTATACGGATCCATATATATAATTCACCTGTTTATGGTAAAAAAATAAAAATAAAACATAGCGCTATTGTATCCGGTCATCGAAACCATACCGAGCAATTAGTAATGCATCGTTTGATAGTTATATGTATTTGAACCCTAACTCTCTTCGATATGGGGCGATACACCTTTTGGAATGACTGTAATATTTAAGAGTTGGGTTATTGAAACACGAAATTATCAAAGTACACGTATCTCTGTAGAGACCTGCGATGTACCCCACCTAGCTATTTGTTATACGAATATCGTGTACAGTCGAGTCGCATATTTTAAGATTTAATCGTCTACTCGAGTAAGGAGTTACACACGTATACATTTTATATTAGCTGGTTGAATTATGAAGAAAAGAATTTCGCTTATCATCTTGCAGGCGTTCTACCGTTACGTTTTATGCGATGAGGATTTAATTGAGTAAATTACAATTGCGATAGCGGTTTGTTAGTATGGTACCGTACCGTACTCGTTTCTAACTACCTGGCCTACGTCCTGTGCCTGTGCCTGTGCAGCGATAGGTATGGGTCGGTCACACCCGAAATCGTGAAAATTCGTGTGCCATCTTTCGGTCAAGGTTAGCTAATTTTTTTCCTCCGGTTTCAGCCCCCCCCTCCCCCTCCATGTGTACGTACATATGTATTATTTATCGTTCGTTGTGTTGGTTATGTTTACTATAGGTGTATAAGTACTACGGGATGATGATGATTATAGTACAGCGATGTGATGTAATAGCAATTTTTTTTCATAGACCAGTGAAATTATCGAATACAACTGTACCGCCATCAGGCGAAGGCGTGTTTCTGGTTAAACCAGCGTATCCTAAAGGAAGTTCCATTACCGGTGTTTTAACTCGTGTATATACGACACGTACAAATAAGCCCTTCGAATTTTATCATTGGGGTGATGGGGACATACAGTGTGTACCTATTTGTAGTGTGAAAAATGACGATAAAGGAGATTGCAGAATTTGTTGGAAGTAGGAGTATTCGTACGTGAGCTCATTCCATTTCAAAACGACCCTAACCGTAATTTGGGTCTTTCGATTTCGCGCAATATTTTTTGGTGTGTTCTTCTCAGTGGTGTAAAGGAGAGAAAAAAAGATTCGAGTCGCGATGCTTTAGAAGCCAGGTTTTCCTGTTGCCCACGTCCCTAATTCGTCGTGCAGGTTTTGAATACATCATATCGATAATTTAAAGTGGTACACTTTTTGATTCCTGCATTTCGTCCCGCGATAATAAATTGCCATAGCTTGAATAAAAATTTGAAGAGAAGCGTAGGTCTCTTTGTCATCGTCGTGTAAAAATCGACGATGAAAAAAAATTTCCATAGAAATATATTACAATTACCCATATTTATCGTTAAATTCGGGAAAAAAATCTAAAAAAATTCCCTTTCCGGGGCTGCAGAAGGGGTCCTTTTGGATAGAAATGGTTAAGATAACCAAAAGGCACACCTTACATATCTCCCCGACCTGTGTACAAAGTTTCAAGGAGCTAGCTCAATTAGGACGACCTATACAGGTTTTTTTGAACCTGTAATAGGATGGGGGTTAAGGGTGGAGAGTCAAGACCCCCAAAAGGCCCACCCTGGGCATTACCGTCATGTACCTAGCTGCCTACCAAGTTTCAACTTTCTAGATGAATTAGTACGACCTGTACAGGCGAGCAATGATCGAAATATTGGTAAAATGGTCCAAAAGGTCCGATTTCTTTTTGGATATGTTATAGCTCTTTCGATTTCCTATCGATTGGCAACAGAACTTTTTCACTTTTCGATTTTTCATCCTCATTTACCCCCATCCCCAAAAATGAACCTCCCTCAATTTGAACTATGGACCGTTATGTGGCGGAGTAATAATTTTTTCCCTCCGGAGAACTGCATAAAAAAAAACGTATCAGATGAAACGATTGTAATAGTCAGGGTTTCCCTTCAGAAAACCTGAATAAAAATCACCGTCATTTCGGCCTTGACCTTTTCATGGAATGAGGAAGGGAGAGGGAATCCATAGTGAAAACCCCCCTCCCCCCAAAAAAATCAGCGCATGAAGAATCAAAAAATGCAGGTTCTCAAAATGCCAAAACCATACTCGCATCGTATTTTTTCATATCTTCTAAGGAGTCTAGGTACAACTTACCACAGACGTCATGAAGTCGAGAAACGGCATTAACATAGATGTGTCGTACGGGCAAAGGCGAGTTCAGCTATGTAGTCTAACCCCATTCCTTTTCCTCATAGGTATCGCTCTACAGGGATATAAAAATTCAATAAATGAGCAGTTACAGAATTTTTATCTGATTACAAATCCAAGTGGCGGACCTTGTAGACAAACATTTTTCTTACAAATTTTGTCATGTGTACATTTTACCTATTTTCATTATTGAAGGGACAGCATTCGTTTGAATTTTATGAGCCTTTTTAAAAAAATCACGATGGACAAATTTTGTATGTTACAAAAAATGCTGCAAAAGTTGCCTTGTACGAGGTTCACTGTTCAAAGCCACGGTTTGGACAATTTTTTGTTTTCAAAATTTCAGATTACCACCCCCCTCCCGTTTACCCCTGTGTAAGATTTTCGGGAAATTACTTTTTGTTACCAGCTGCTGCCTTGGATATGAATGACATAATCTTCCCCAAAAATACGCGTAATGCTGTAAAAATGTGCAGGAAATAATCTTTGTTTTGTACAGATTTCTGCATAGTTTCTGATTTTATTACCTAAATTCGTTGGTGACTACAAATTTAAGGTTTCTCTGATATATTTTTCACTCTTACTCTCGTGTTGTTAGGTAAATATTTGACCCGATGGAATAAATTCATATGATTTTACATATCGCCTTTCCCCTACTCTCAAATTGGCTCAAGGGAGAAAATTCCATCAAAATTGGATTTAGCATCTTGAAGAGCCCTCACTTTGACATCAAACACAATAAATTTAAGAAATTTCACATTTTGCCCTCCTCCACCTAATTGACTGGTATTAAAATTGGATCCGGCGCCCCTAAAATTCCTCATTTTAACACCATATTCGATAAATTAGAAGAATTTTGCATTGTTCCCCTCCTCTCACCTCCCCGTACAATTAGGCTTACGTCAAAAATTCGACCAAAATTGCATCCAGCACTTTCCAGAACCCTTATTTTGACTCTAAAGACGATAAATTTTGGAAATCTCATATCTTTACTCTCCTTTCCCCTTCCTTTCTCCTAAACGGGCTCTAGTTTATAAATTGTGTAAAAATTGGATTCAGCGCCTTCCAGAACTCCTATTTTGACACCAAATTTGATAAATTTGAAAATTTCACATTTAACCGCTCTTCTCTCCTCACCTTCAAATGCGCTGATGGCAAAAATGTCATCAAAATGGGATTCAGCACTTCAAAAGCCACTGTTTTAACGCTAAACGCGATAAATTAAAAAATTTCACCCCTCCCCCATGTAGGCTTAAGGCGAAAATTCTATCAAAATTGGATCCGGCGCCTCTGTAACCTCTTATTTCGACACCACATTCCATTAATTGGAAAAATTTCACATCCCCCTCTCCTCTTCAACAGGGCTTAGGTCAAAAATTCTATCAAAATTGGATTTAGCACCTTTAAGAATATCTGTTTTTGAAACAAAACACGATAAATTTTGGAAATCTCATATTTTCCCCCTCCCCATTTCATTTTAAAATGGACTCAAGTCTATAAATTCTACGAAAATTGGATTCAGCACTTTCAAGAACCCCTATTTTGATACCCAGTGTTGGTAAAAATCCATCTCATCGTAGATGATTTTCTATTTTTCTTTGAATCATGTTATATTTTCTCTAATTATATTAAATTTTTGTTTGTTTTTGTTTTTTTTTTCTATCCTGGGCGTTTATAATTGCCAAGATGTGGTCAGAAAGGTTAGGACTTGAATTTGGTGTTGGAAGTTAAGTTCTTTTATTAAAGAGGAGGATTTTTTTGCATTACTGTGGAGGAATCTGAAATGGATTGGATGTTTTCTGGGCTGTTTAAGGTTTATATTGTTTGTTTCAAGTTGGGGCAGAGGAACAGGAGGTGTTGGGTGGTAATGGGCTCTGAGTTGCAAAATTGACACATAGGTTTGGGGGCTCTTAGATATAGATGGCCATGTGTTATTTTTGTGTGACCGACTCTAAGACGTG
>FIZR01000090.1:0-39928 GCA_900060175.1 Ferrisia virgata | reverse complement strand
ACGAGTAATTCTGCGTATTCTTATAACGGTTTCGAATGTTACAGAGACGACGAAAGAATAAAAAAAAAAAAAAACAGTAATTTTTCACGTATTGTATCGTTCAAGCACATACTACGAGTAAATATATACAAGTTGCTACTAACCGCGAAACTTAAGAAAGTGAAACTGGATATTTAAAAAAGGAAAAAAATGCAAATATTTCGACAAATGTCTTTTTCGCAATAGGTATACAGGCATTGTCCCTTCGCATATAATTTCCAGAGAAATCGACAAAAAAATGACCATTCGGAACACAGGTATCTGCGTTAATTGAAATACTCGCGTATAGCTTGCTTTCAGCTTTGGATGGAGTTTACTGTTCGGCATAAAAAAAAAAAAAAAAGTCTATTAACGTATGACCGATTATTCATGCATAGGTTAGGTAAACTGTACGTACACATTGTACATACAAAGCGTGCGCTATATTGTCTGAAGACACCTTTATTTATTATGTGCTCTAGCCTAATATACGAATAATGATGAAGATCGAATCTAAAAGTAAATATTGGCTCGTATGTGCTAACAAAACCGAAGTCAATTTATCCATCGGAGAGTCGATCAACGCAGACAACAAAGTACCTATTACTAAGAGTTGCAAATCTGTATGGCAAATTTTACGAGTACATACACCTTTGTACACAGAGTAAAAGGCAAAAAAATTATCGCGACGATATTCGTAGAATCGCAATCAGGTATTAACACGCACACATGCACGTATCACCTTTCCATGTGTAAAACGAGCTCCCATTAGATAACACGTATGATATCAACGTCCATCTTCTTGGATATATTTTACAAAGCGTAAAATTTCATTATTCGAATCTTCGCGTAACGAAGGTCAAGAAACCATCGTCGCGTATCCCAATGCACATTGCACGTGTTATACGCGCGTAAAAACTTTTATCATTTTTTTTTTTCTTCTTCTTTTTCTTTAAATCGTTCGTATAGATCGAGAACCAGTTCCTTCTTCGTTCTTCTGCCTGTTTGCTCGGTACATAGAAATATACGGGGGAAGGGGGAGGGGGGAAATAAAAAAAAACCTAGTACAGAAAACGTGCCACTGATAGATAAGGTTCTTCTAATGACGGTAGTAACTTTATACGATTATTGCGACTAAAACATCAAGTCCATTAGGAAGCAGGCGAGCGAGGGAAGCGAAAAAAGACTGGCGCATTTTAAGCGATAGCCATTCTACCTATATAAGTATACTAAGCAAGAGTTAATTATTCACGAGCTCGAACGGTCAACTATTTTCACGCCAATCTGTACGTAAGTACGAAAGATGTACATTAAAGAGACCGCGTACCTAGTTGCCGAAGAAGGAGGAGTACATTTACATGTAAGTAACATATTACATACATGTACGAGGTACAAATGTGATCTACATATTATACTATGAATTAACCTCGAGTTCAAATGTCAGCACATCCATGCAGTCGCTTGGCTTGAGTGGTAAGGTCAGTCTTTACACATAGTATAGTGTTTCAAGCTCAACGTTCAAGGTGTCAAAGACCTTTGATATATTGTACGTGATATCGACACGATAAAGTGTTTCTTTATCTGGAAAATCTTTTGAAAGGTTTTAGAGAGATAAGCAAAGTAAAATGGGCGGATGAGATTGGATTAGATACTAAGTATTTCGTTAGTGGGAGGTTCAAGTTCATAAAAGCAAAATGCCAAAGATATTTCATTGAGGAAGGCTCAGAGGATGGAAATTCTCGTAAGAATAATGAGAGATTCTACGTATAGATTTAATAAATGAAATTATATTGTCCCAGCAAAACTGTCTGTCGCTGGTGCTCGCATTCAACTGGAAATAATCGAATCCGAAAAAAAAAATTACACAGTCTTGTAACTTGTTCTTTTCTACACATATAGTGTAAAAATCAACCGATTTAGTTGCGACTACCCCACAATGAATATTCAAGACGAGCTTCGCGTTGCGATCTGTTTTTTATATTCGACGCGGTTTATCGTTGCTCTGTACATAAGCAAAGGCTAAAAATGCATATGCTGGTGAACCCTTGAATGTTCAGAGCATTGAGGGATGGTAGAAAGCCGTGAATGACGGTTGAGAGTCGCCTCTGTTGAAGTAAATCCAAAAATTGTTCATGAAATCCAGTTACTAATTACCCAATCGAATGTGAGTTAAAATTTGGTATTTAGATTCGGTGGGGATCCTACTAGATGAATGTTTTGGAACTTTTGGCTATTCATTCCGATTCATAAATGGTACATTTCCTATATCTCCTTTATTTCAAGAAAATCAGATTTTCGATACAGGAATTGTTTCTAATGATGAACCAATTTTAAAACTGAAAGTTTACCGCTTAGGTGAGCTTATAAAATCATACCCCAACAGCACTGAATTTTAGAGCTTCTATTTGGGTTCCTCAAATACCTTCTAAACGAATAAATATAGTACCACGTACACCTGAAATTCTTCAGAAAATTACTTCGATCTGCCAAATGAAGGAAGCAGGAGCCTTCCATAACACGCCAAACAATTTTTTAGCTGTAAAAGTTGATCTCTTGTTGGCATGGAGAAAACATACGTTTAAAATAGGTGATTCAGCACTGTCCTCAGACTTTAAAAATTATCATGGAACATTGTTGGCCCCCATCAAAAAAAATTTTTGAGTGCAAGAACCGTCCACCACCCCACCTTCTTCCACCGTTGCAGTAAAAAAACATATTTCTCGTGAAAAATTGTCTCAAGAGGCGTGTTTATGCCGAAAATTGAAACTAATCATTCTATAAAGAGGCAAGAAGAGGCCATATATCAGAATTTTTACATAATTTTCTAATCAATAGATAGGGAGAAATGAATAAAAGAAAATTCAAAACCTTTATTCGAGCCCGTAGCCAGCTTCATTTGTAGGGCATGTTCTCTAGTTTCCAGGGCATGCTCCAAATGGCGTGTCAAGAATAATGGAGGGGGCGAGAGGGTGCTCTTTTTTCTAGCAGTACATTTTTGTATGAATAAAAAATCGAAGAGATCAACAAGTAACAACAAATAGCGATTTTCCGGGTATTTTGAAAATTATTGTAGCGTGCAGTAGCATAACAATAATTGGTTTCGCGGGTAGGTGGGGAGGTGTTCTACCGAACCGTTTTGAAAATTTTTTCAATATATTACCCAGCCGAAACGAGGGCGAAAATTTTGTGAAATTCTGAGTTTGAAAGGTTCAAAAATGAGAATTTTTACTTTTATTTGCTAAAATGTACATTCCATCTTCTGTAAAAAAATCGATCGGGACGGTGTATCCACCCAACCCCCTGCTTTTAGACCACTGGTGTAAAACTTGAACGAAGCGAGGATAAAAATTTTTCGATATATCAAGTGTGAAGGGCCAAAAAAAGACATTTTAACACTTAAAAAATACTGCATTACATTTTGCTAAGGGATGTTCAGCTCAGTTCCACAGGATGCTTAGTATGCTTTTGCACCTACCTGGCTACGTGTCTGGCCTGCCTTTGTTACCCAGAAACCAAAAGAGATGCATGAAATTTCCTCTTAATGTGTGTTTTAGCAGGTACTTAGTACTTGACTGAAAAATTTTACGGTTTTTAAGAATTTTCAGGAAAAAGAATTAACCTAACAGGAAATTTTGTACATTACTTCAAACTTGAAAAACCGTTTGTCGAACGTGATAAACAGTTGAAGACATTAACGATTAGGATTATTTTCATTGCCTGATCTCCGAGCCATCAACCAAAAAACATAACGGAGTGTTACTTGATACATCATGTAGACTATGTCTATGTAGTACAATTTGACTGTATAATCGTCAAAATGTAATTACCAGTAAGTTACTAAGTAACTACCGGTAAATTACCAAATAATTACCGGTAAATCGCCAAATAATTACCAGTTAATTACGAGTGATTACAGGTAAATTACAGACTGATTGCCGGTAAATTACCAGGTGTAGACTATATTTACGTGATACGATTTGACTGCTCAATCGTTACAAAGTAATTACCGTTACTGTTTTTTTACCATAAATTACGTTGTAAGTAAAACAAGTGTAAGGTTTTTTCTAGAATTTTTTTTGATGACGTTCTAAGGATCTAGTGGTGGGTTACGTTGAAAATTGCAAAAAAACCTGAAAAATAAGGATATATCGAAATTCGTTTCATTAAAATTAACGAAAAATTAAACGAAACCATCATAAATGAAAAGAGCAAGGTGTTTTGTGAATTTCTGAAAACTTGAAAAATAGAAATAACACACACCAGGAAGGTGCTCATAGCTACCCTACGAACTACTCACATAAAAAAACTAAAATTTAATTTGTGTTCAATTGGTCAAATTACCCCTATCTAATCACTTTGTACGATAATTTCACGTGATTTTTGAATTAAAATTTTTTTGGATTTTCTTTCTAAGCTATGACCTGTTGGCGTTTAGAAATTGGAACAAAAAACTCGACAATCTCAAAAAAATGAAATGGAAAGGGTATGTTCTGATTTGATATTTTGATAGTACGCATTAAAGTGATTTTTCTGAATTTTTTAATTTTGAACCCATTTTAGTAGTCTGCAACCAGTTATAAAAAATTTCCAAAAAATTGAAGCTACAAAAAAAAATTTCAAATAAAAATTTTATAAAATTAAATACTAATTATTTTTTATCTTGTTACTTTAACGGTAGCTGGCACCGGTGCGGAAATAGGGGTTATTTGACTTTTTCGGAGTAGAAAAAATTCTTCGGACAAAAAATTACTCATTTAAAACGCTCTAAAACCTGCATTCAAAATTTCTTCCGGATCAAAATTTTTTTTAATTTATGACAATTTGATTTGGCGTTTTTTATAACCACTTTCACACACGTTTAATAAAAAAAACGAGACACGAAAAAAAAAATGTCAAATGGCGGCTGTAGAACATACGAAATGGGTCAATTTCCATCTGAAGAATTTTTTTCCATCGGCAGTAAAAAGGAGATATTACATTAAGTAAGTTGAATAATCCTTCACTTCTTGAAGGTATAACTCCTTTTCGATGCTAGTTAGATAAAAAGTTGTAGGATAAAAAATAATCAGTGTTTAAAGTCCCATAACTTTTATTTCAAAAATTATTTCGTAACATTAGTTTTTCGAGAATTTTTGATAACTGGTTTCAAACCACTGAACCGGTTTCAAAATTGAAAAATTCAGAAAACCACTTGAATATATACCATCAAAATATCAAATGAGAACATACCCTTACTATTTTATTTTTTTGTGAGCTCACCACGAGTCACACAACCAAATTGAAATAAATTCGATGTGAATTTTTGGTCTAACTTCAAATAGCAGCCGACCAGTTACAAACCATCAAACCTGTACCGGTTGAAAAATATAAAATTGACTTTTAAAAATGCCTTCTCGATTGATTTAAAATTTCATTGCAAGTGAAAACATCAGATCCGATGAAAAAATCAGCACACGTGTCAGGTATCTCAATTTCATGTCACGTTACATTATAACCAATTGATCATTGTCCTTTTTGAAATACAGACAGACAGACACATCAGTATTTGATAATTCCATAATTCAATTCTGTAAATAATTGTTTCTTCAGTACCAATATTTTGAAATACGAGTAACACCAGTCAGCACTGATATTACCTCAGCCAACAATGAAATTCATCAACTAAAGAATGTTGTAGGTATTCATTTTTGATGAAACTGTAAACAAAGACCTAACTTTTTGGAAGAATTTTTGTCCACAGAGACCACTTCGAATAGCTTGGCAATGGTGTCTTTCGAATGGACGACGACGATAGAATAAACGTGACGTTTGGAAATGAATAACAACCAAAGTTGTTATGGCGAAAAGAAAGAATCGCACTCGAGTAGCATTTTCTTCTTATTCCATATACCATTCAATAATGCTCCAAATACGTGTCCGCATGCTTGGAATCATATCACGCATACCAGATCGTACTTTATCGTGTAACGCGACCAAGTTGAAATTACTTAGCAAAATATTTCCAATACGAAAAAAAAATCGGGCCTATTACGAAACCGAGACGACATCGTTTAGTCGAACAATGCGTTAATACACTTGTTTCGAATGATTAATTGAAGCGCCTTCACTTATCATCGCGACAGTCATATGTCTCCGGAAACGCCAACCACAGTGCAGGTAGCTCCGGCAGCACGTCCGGTAGCTCAGGCACGTCCAGCAGCCACGCCTCACATTACATCTTTAAGAGGACGAACGAACTCGTTGAAAAACAAGCAGCTGAAAATATTCAAGCATCCGTATTACGAACCGATCAGAGGTAACGAGTACGTAGCACCGAAGAAAATACATCGCGAACAAATACAACTATGCAATTGCGAAAAAGTAATCGGCGTCCTGGGATGTAAGAATCGTAAATGTGTTAACGTACGAAATCAGCGCGAATGTCCGGCTAATTGCGCTCTCGGCGAATTATGCGCTAACAAAAGATTCAATAAATTAAAACAGCCAAAATGTATACGTTTCCGTACAGACGAACGTGGATACGGCGTAAAGGCCACCGAACGTATAGCAAAAGGTACACTCATCAGAGAATACGTCGGCGAGGTTATCGATAACGACGAGAAACGTCGCAGACACGATATTTACGTCAAATCTGGATACCCTCCGGATTACTTCATGATTGTCGACGATAATCGTATTATCGACGCTACCATCAAAGGTAATATAGCTCGTTTCATTAACCATAGCTGCGAACCGAATTGCGAACTTCAATCGTGGACTGTGGATGGAGTTAAACGCATAGGTATATTTAGTATTAAAACCATCATGCCCGGTGAAGAGATCACTTTCAACTATGGACCTTCTTATCATCATATAGAATGTCATTGCGGAGCGCAAACGTGTACCGGCTGGATTAATGGATTCATAAGCTCGTATCAATCTCAATTAAAATAAAATAATAAAGAAATAAAGAAAAATTAAAATAAAATCGTAGTTTGTAGAATTTTGCAGAAATATAATGGTACTCACAAGAGAGAATTTGCGCACCTACAATATTGAGTTTATTTCGCTTCTAGAGCAAAGATTTTTTTTCATTTTTTTTTTCCTTTTTCTTAAATCGGTATCACATGTACAGATGCCTCTCCCATGTCCTATTTAATATTTCTAACGCGCAAGGTAACATTCCAGCAAACACGTTGAAACTTCGTGTAAACGGCAGCACGCTACCACTCCTTTTTTTTTCCTTCATCTCCTCTCACTCTCGATCTCACAGCATAAATAACAACAACAACAACCGTACATATTCTTAGCAATTAAACGCGTCTTTTGGAATTACGTTCTCAACGAGAGAGAGTAGGTACCTGCGTACGAGTAAATTTACCTGTATCCGAGTTGAATTCTCAACTTACAGTATTTCACTGCAAGAATTAATCATCGTCCAAGTCTAATTGTGAGTTGAACCTTTTTGATCGAGCCGGTCCGTGAAATCGTCCAAATCCGTTTGACAAGTTACAAATGTTCTAAATGAGTTCACAGAGCTCGAATGTACCAAACGTAACTTAACCCGAGTCATCCCTAACCCGCGCTCATTTTTGTCATTAAATCGTCAGACGCGTACGAGTTGAAAATATGACACCTCATTTGTTTTATTCTTATATACATATTCGTAAAAAAAAAAAATTTCGAATAACTCGAATTCACATAGCGGAACCAACAATAGTGCATTTTATCAGCTTTATTATATGTAGGTTATTAACGTTCGAGTCGATGCTCTCGGAGGAAATATTGTCAGCGGAATGTCCAGCGTACTATGCACATGTACGAGGTGATGTATTGGTCGCTGAACTTAATTACCATCATTTGTATGCTACCGAGTACGAGTAAATATGCGTGTATGTGGTGTTTTTGTCTTCTTTCATTTTATTGTTAATATACCAAACGTTGTTGTTGTTGTTGCAGGTAATGCAAAGTCAAAAGTATCGTGTCACACACGAGTTTCTAAATTGTGCGAATTTTTCGGTATTATTTTTTTCATTTTTTTTCTTTTTTTTTAATCGCGGTCGAACCGAAAGAAAGTTTGCAAAAGTGGCACGAATTAGGTTAGTTAAGGGTCATCGAGAATATTAACAGAATTCATAATAGCTGCATTTTTCATTTTTTTTTTTCTTTATCAGTTTCCTGCGGAAATGGTGACATATGAATAGGTATTCATTATATATAAATATCATTGTTTCAAAGAATTTCTTCAAGTTCTCAACAACTTAAAAAAATTTAATAATGCAATATCTGTAGAATAACTTGGCTTTAGCTAATCCACATACAGTTATACAGTTATACACTGACACTTAACCCTTATAGGGATGAAATTCTTTTATGAATGACAGTTGAGCAGTCAACTAGATACAAATAAAGTCGTTTAAAATTCAACTCCAGATAAGTTTGAAGATGAAGAGCAAAAGCAACGATCGAAGCTCCCCAAGCTATTCTGATCCAGAGTAGCATCACAAAGAAAAGAAACACATTGTAGAATATTTAGGAGAGGGGAATGTAAATTTAAAAAATTTCATTTTAAAAGGATTCACCATCGCAGAAAATTAATATGTATTTTCTACATTTATTTCATTTTCGAAGATAATTTGCGGTGAATTATCCGGTAAAATTTGATATAACTAATGGAAAAAGACGAAGAAACTATAAAAAAATCAAATAATTTTTGCATTTTCAAAAATATGAAAAAACTATTTGCACGATAAAAAGAAAATATTACGTATTTAAACAGTAAAAATATGAAAAAAATGAATCAAAACGTCATTATAGAATTCAAAAAACCACAAAAATCTTCAAAAACGTGTAAAAGTATGAAAAAAATTGTGCAAAATGACATTTTACATTTTGAAAATTGCAGAAAATTGAAAAATTTCAGTCCGATTTTTGCTAATTATTATATCTAATTATGTAAATTGAAAAAAGCATTGTTTCTGATCAGCGGCAAATGAGCGGAGTGGAGGGGGGGGGGTACAATTGGACCACACAATCGACACCACCAAAACGCGTACGTAGGATCTATACTAAATCTACATACAAAATTCCAATTTTCTAGCCCGAATGTGAAGGCGAGATTAGCGAGGAACAAACAAAAAAAAAGAAGAAAAACCGACCAAATAACATTTTTGGAACTGTGAGGGAGAGCAACAATGCTGTAAAGTTGAAACCTCCAAAAGGCAAATCTATGGTCCGTACTAATTCTACATATCAAATTTTAACTTCCCACGGATCCCAGCTCAATTTGGAGGGGCAATAGCGGAGGAACAGCTCTTCTTCAAGATCAAAAAGGAAAAACCCTCATATATCCCCTTCTAATTGACGTAGGAGGCTGATTTATGAATATGTTTTACAATTTTGAATTGTCTATCGATTGACTTAAGAAGGAACAATTTTTGCGATTTTACCTCCTCTCTCAAATTTGGGCACAACTGAATTTTGACCCGAGGTCATCCCCTATTCCAGGATATGAAATCAGTCGCCAATCGAAACCTGTTCCCCAAATTTGATGAATTTTGGTCAATATCCACCTCAGCAAATTATTTTTTATTTCGGGGAAAAAATGAATAAATAAAATGAAATAAAAATTAATATCTGACACTGCCAAAAATGGTCGTAATGGACTTTTAGGACTCCAAAACGGATTTTGTTGATATTACCAACCCCTCTTCCATCGCTCATTCGCAGTAGACCGACAGACTGCAATAGCCTGAGTTTAATTGACAATATTACCAAGAAAATCAACCTAAAAATATTTTTTTAAATGCTAAATTCTGATTTGCTGTACCTAAAATTATAAGTTAAAAATATTTTTCAAATTGTTATTTTATACAGCTCGAAAAAAAATAAAAAAGTGGAAAGACTGATCAGAAACTGATCATTTTTCCACTCACAGTTCAAAGAATGTAAAAATCTGGGGAAAAAATTCTTCAAAAAAACATTAACTCTTTGCATTTTTAATGGAAACATTAACAAGAGTTCATATAGATCTATGCACGGTTATTGTTATTTGAACGGAAAATTTTGTAAAAAAATTCATGACTTCTCCATAACTTTCATGGTCCATCAGAAGACCTCTATCATTTAATTCAAAAAAAAAAACCAAAATACCTCTTTCTGATTAATTTTTATAGGAAAAATACATTATACCTATTATACAATACTGCAAACTTGATGTAAATCATCTCAACCTTTGCAATGATAATAATAATGATACATATGGTAACTTCTGCTTTCATTTCTACTTAAGAACCACTGCACAGTATGAAACCCATCAATACGCCCATTTGGATAATGCAAACATAACATTAATTAACAACTATACCCCCCCTCCTCTTACATAGGTAAACGTGACTCAAACACACGGTTCCGTTTTAAAATCCAAATCGGCTAATTTTTCTCTCAAACTAAGAATACATTTACTCGAAGGAATTGTAGATGTATATTTCCTCGAATCTCCGTTATTTCACTTTTCAAACGTTTACCTTTACTTAATTCCTCCAGTTTGGAAAAAAATCACGTAAAAGTTTCCCTTTAATACTCTATCGTTATTTTTTATCTCGTCTCTCCGTTGCGATGCATTATTAAAAGAAATCTTTTCATCAATTTTCAACAATATACTAAGTAGAAAAGATAAAAATCACCTGCACAGATATAGTAAAAGGCGACCTGTCGAGAATCGTTAACGTTCCAGCATTTGTACCTGCCTATATAATAAAAGAAGAGCATTATCTGGATACTTTCCATCGGCGTCATTTGGAGCAAACATAGTATACAACCATACACTACACACACGAAAAGCAAATCGTAAACCTATCAAGTACCAAAATAAAAGACTTGACCTACCATAAAGCTATTCGACAAATGAGAAATTTTCAAACATAATAAAAAAAAAAAGTAAACGTCATCAAGTATCGATTAAAATGATTTTTTTGGCGGGAATAAATCAACAATATAGATATATAGTCAAAGGTTATACGTTGCAATAAAAAATAAAACCTTGAAAATGGTTAATGGGCAGCTCCGGGGTATATTTTCCAATTACATTACGGGAAACAGCATATCGTATTAGGAAAATTACAAACTATCCCGAGGCGTCAATACAACTAATAGAGAGTTGCTTGGACAAATTCTGTTGAATAGATTCCGCATGTCCTAATTTCATGCTTATAGCTGGCTATAGCACAGTATGTTTTAACATACTTTTTTAAATACACTGTCTACACAATTTCTATTTCCTTATATTCGATTTACTGCTCTCGATTCCATTTTTATACGATTTTAGTATTGGAATTAACCCAAACATGTATATTTACAATCGCTATTGTAAGTAAAAGGTAACCAATACAAATGATAATGAATCAGCTATGTATGAATATAATATATATATATATACATACAAAATCTTCACAATTACCTACTTGTTCTTAGATAACAACCAACAATTTAGAGCTTTTCACACATTTTCGTGAAGTGTCGCATAAAATTCGTAAATAGCTTGTTTTATAGCCTAAAAACGAAGCCGAAAGCGTATCCTTTAATAGCTAGTTTGGTGTTATTTATTGTTAAAATACCTTCTAAATTGCGTAAATCATTTGTGATTTGTGACCCTAAATTATCTATATCTTTAATTTACGATCGATGTGGAATTCTTTTCTATCTTATGCAACTGTTATCGCGAAGAGAAATACGTACATCTACACATATACGTATGTATATGTCTGTCTATCGGCGAAAGAAGCCATAGAAAAAGGATATGTTTTGATTCTACAAGGGTACTTATCACCTTCATTTTCTCATTACAAAAAACATTGGGGTTTCACGAGAAGGCTGAACTGAATAGAAGATAGTTTTCGGTCTATTCTTTCAGGTATTAATCAAATATAATATTACATAATTTTAAATTTTCAAGTATTCTTCGTACAGTATCCATCAATGATAAATATTGAGAATGCATTCGGTAAGAGGTGATACATAAACAAACAGAAAGTACCCTGGATGAAGTAACAGTGCAAGAAATAAATTAAATAATTCGGTATAGACTCTGAATCTTACAGAAGCAGTCTTAAATTGAACTGACAAGACTAAAATTAGTAAATTAAATATTTGAAATGTCAAGTTCAGGTACAATGTTATCAATATCAATACACGATAAAATAATTGAATGCAGTTGGGTGAAGAATTCTACTGATGAACAACTTTTTCAGGAACCATGTTTTTTCAAGTATACAGAAAATTCAACTTCAAATTTCAAATTAGATAATACAATACGATTTAAGATATAAAAAACCCATATTTGTAATAAAGTAAGTTTCATTCAACTTGGCACTTGGAAAAACGTAAACAAATACTGATTAGCCAATAGGATATCCTAATTTGCACATTTTTAGATATTTCATTGGTTGATAAGCATTTGTTTACTTTTTCCCAGGTGTCAAGTTAATGACAGACTAAAAATATATTGTACGTACTTTATATATTAATTTAATAAATAAATTAATAAATATAATAAACGAATAAATCAATTTCCAACTTACGTAATCGAAAGTTCGACAAGTTTTGATCCTAAAAAAGGCACACTAGTAAACTCAACTTTTAACACATAACACGCGAAAAAACGACACGAATTTCATACGCACCACAAAACCACGTGTCTCGACATTCTTAAATTTTCACACATAGAAGCACAACACGGTTAAATATAAGTTACAGATAGAAGAACAAAACACAATTGTAAAAAAAAATACGAAAGTTCGCGAAAAGAAAATCTTATCAATAATTCCCGATTTCACACATAAATCTACATTAATCTCCACACAACAGCATCTAATAGCTCGTGGTTACTGCTAGTGTACTCGTATATGTAAACGTAAACAACGTCTCTGATGATGAGGAACTAGTGTATTTAGATACTAGATGGAGTGGGGAGTTCTATGCATGAACCTAAGCCAGCTTGTAGAACTCGTATTTGTAAGACGAATATTGCTACGTATGTGTGAGTATCTGTATATATCTGTACGACGCTAAGGCTCTAGGTAGTGCTGAACCTTAGCTTTAGTATAGCTATTTTTCCTTTTTTCAGGCTGTTTTTCCATTTCAACGATTCATGTTTCATATTCCTTGGATCCGTTTACTTATATTTCTGAATGGTGAAAAAAATTGTTGTTAAATGAAATAAGCCTAGAATATTACTCGCAAGGAATTCTAGTTGCTGATCTATGTTTGATATGTACCTATTAAATTTTACCCATGCCGTTTTTATCGATTTACACCAAACTACTTTCCGTTCCATATGAAAAATTTTGTCATTTTTCACGGTACACTTATTGTTTTGATGAGATACAGGTTCAAGATAACCACTCGAGTTAAAAAAGATGTATGAAATCTTAAAATCCATTGAAAAATGATTCTGAATGATATAATTCATCATTTCATTACTTCAATTTACGAGCCATTCGTATCAGGGATAAACTTGAACTTACTTACAAACATCTCTGGCTTATCTGTAAACAATTTTCCTTAACCAATAGGATGCTTTAAAATCAATTTTTATGATAAGGAATTGGTTAACTAGCATTTTTTACAAATAAGCCGATGACCTTTTTAAATTATTGTACCCACCATGAAACCTTATTAGATCAGTTGCAGACATTCATTATTTAATAAAATTGCATAATTTCGATGGCATATCTCAATAACTTCGGTATAAATGCTTTTGAGGTAATTTATGGTAATAAGATACTAAATTGCGCTTAGTAAGGAGTTCGAATTTTCCATCGAGCAAATTCTCAGCGTAAATGATCAACTACTCAGACTCATCTATTTCTGCTAAAATAAAAAAGACAATATTAAATAAAGTTTATGAAACCGAGAAAAATTGTAAGTAATAACTAGAACTATCTACGTGTACCAGGTAATACTACTAGAAGTAACTATAGCTTCACGCCATACATACCACATGATTAATGATTTGAAAAAAAGGAGTTTATGCATTAAATTAGTTATTAATTCAGCTTCATTTCTTATCCCTTATAACACTATCCACTTCATCATTTCGGTTACAATTCAGATTAGTAAGTTCTTACATCACAATAAATCAAAGTTAACCGATCTGATTTCAATGCTATAGTGTGTTGAACCCTTTTATTCGTTCGATGTCCAAAATCATTTGTGACCACTTGTTGAATACAAGGAATCTCGTTATGTTTTAACGTCTGCGGCTGTTAATTATTCTAGTATCCAGCTTCTCTATTCAAATAACTATATACAATTTATAAGAGAAAAGAGAAGGAGAGAGGAAAAGAAAACAAAAACATTTACTTAACACGTTTTTATAAAAAGTCTATACTTAGACCTATGTAATATGTACATAATTCATTCTTATTAAGACGAAGAAAAGAAAACTCGATGTTCGATAAAATGTATTCCGATTATACGACTAGTTACGAGAAGCAAGTATGAAATATTGTTCTCTTAATTAAAGCAACACTTCAAAGATTTAGATTGTAATCAATAAATGAAAAATAATTTTAAACTATACAAACGACTGAATAGTAAAATATTTTTATTATTTGCATAAGTAAGGTATACAAAAAAAAAAAAAAAAAATGAAATAAAAAAAAACAATTTTTTTAAATTAAAAAACGCACTTATTTTTTTCAAACGTTTTATTCATTTTCATTTATTTGTAAGTTCAAGGTATTTTTATCAATGATGATAATAATAATTTTTATGCAATCAATTATCATGTAGATCTACATTGGTAGGTATTCGTATTTTTTGAAACCGTCAATGGTTTCCTTTTTCCTATTTGGAAAATTTTTATTCAGAACAAAGTACCTTCTTCTAACTAGGTACCTTATTCATAAATCTCGCATTAGGTCTGTATTTCACCCTTTACAATGAAAAAATAAAGAACTACAAAATAATTTTAGTTTTTCTTAAGTAATAGATAGATAGTTATCTATTTGTTATTCTATCAACATGAACGTACCCATGTTGCGGTCATGTAACTACCGATTCGTTTTTTCTATATGTTCCTATGTATCTACGTATTTTTTCAAAATTGCAAATATTAATTGAAAATGAATCAATATAATACATTGATAATGAACATGCAGGTAATTTTTTACATCTTGGCTTTTTTAATGTAACACGAACAACTCGACATTACATTTTTTTACAAGAGTAATAAATTTCTATCGATAAAGAATGAAAAAAAAAAATGAAAAATTGAAATAATTAACCAACTTATCATTCGAGTCACTTGTGAAACGTAACAATAAAAAAAATACTGCTACAGATTAAAACTTTTTTGTTAAGTCTTGTAAAAAGTTCAGGGCCTTGGGCTAACAATGACCTAACCACGTGCCTCCGGTAAAATTACCGTCTTCTTTCACCTCGGTACATGATTACTACAGAAGGCTGCTTTGCCGCTGGCAATAATGGACCGACTAGCCTTAGAAATTCTCTTCACAAATGTATTACCTAGCTTTCATAAGCCATGTTTCGCCTGTCTACCTACAATGATTTATTATTTATCTAGGCTTTTTTCTTCTTTTTTTTTTACCAGTACATACATGCTTGCTTATGCGTTTTGTTGGGCATAAACTAGTACCTCTGTCAATCAAAACTCAACTTCGTTGACTTGAGAAATAGATATATTAACACTCGTCATCGATCATAGATCGCTCAATTTTACGTCCATCCATAATTTGAATTTTTTTGAAAGTGTTACGATGAATGTATTTGTTTGCTACACTAGTTACTTCCTACTTGTACTAACCAACGTATTCACACCGATGAGGTTATTATTAGTATTTCTTTAAATTACCAAACTTTAATTTGACTTACAAAAGCTCTATATTTTTTCCAGAAAAATTTAGTATTACTTGTGTAATTCGCATGGTAAATTTTACTAACCCAAGCTATCCTTGTGAAAATATATCTGCGAAGAAGTGGATGGTAATCGCTCATTCGAATTCAAATAACAATTAAAAATGTTTTTTTTTCCATACATTGTTTTTCTTCTTCAGTAAAATTCTTTCTAGTAATAAAGTTTTTAATTTTCCTCGTGCATCATAAAATAACCAATCAACTTGCTCATATTTCGTAGGTAATTAGAGGTACATTTATTTTAAAAAAATATAACAATTCTGATTTTATTAACTCGCCTGTACTTCATTCATCTTTTTGAGCGAATAACTGAAAATTGAAGACAATCATTGGTGATGAAATAAATGATAGTAAATATATGTATCGTTATTAAACTAAGTACAGGTAATCGTTAACAAAAAATAATAATAATAATAAACAAATGATTGAACTACTCACAACGAAGCTCTATGCAATTCTTTCACGATAGACACTAACTTTGTATTTTTAAAATGCGTAATTAATACAAAGATACGAAATTTTGAATTTGATGATCGTCGATTAGAGGATAAGTTATAACAAAGGATAAAAACACGAAGCCTTACATTACGTAGGTACATAATTATGTTTTTGATTCATTTATACAGTAAATATCTAGATGTGTTTAGAGAAATGTATTTGTCTTTTTTCTATAGTATCGTACGAAAGGTTCAGAGTTAGAAGCTCAATAAATTCACACATAGGTACGTAGGTCATGTTCTTGCAAATATGTAAATCTGTTTTAGCAGTGATCCAATATTCTGGTGTTTTTCTTTTCCATTGCATTTTCTTCTGTCGCACCATATACATTCTACATTAATCATTTCGAACGAGCAAATTAAAACTGAACACATACTTATAAATAAATTTTGATCGATGATTGTATGGTATAACAATTGCGTACTTATCACATTATTAAAACATAAATTTTGATTATAAGCTCATCTTATTACACGTAGGTAGATCTACATCCATCACATAATATCAAATCTCAAGATTGAAATAAGAAAGAAAGACGTCATAGAATACAAAAGTAAGCGGCATAAAAATAAAAATACTTCAAAAATAAATAATAATCCGGCGACAATTATACAGCCTGGTAATTTACAAAAGTTGTTCGAAAGCGAGCTCCATTTTAATTATTGAGGTAGCAAAAATTGCGATACGAATAAGGCCACGATTAATAAATAGAATTTTGATTTCATCATTTCACCGGCATCAGGTTCGTCCTTTTGAACTAGGGTGACTCGGTCTATAGCCCAATTATAAGCATCAGAAACATCCCGTCTTCTTAATTCGCTAAGAACAGTTGTTTTTATTTTGTTGTTATACTCCTCCAACCAAAGTCTCTGAAATAAATGTATGCAAATTTTTCGTATGAAACTAGTTTCAGGTTGTTTTCATATTCTAAAATCAATTTGCATGATTTACATATTTTTTGCTTTTAAAATTAAGTAACTTATAGGTAGGCTTAAATAGGTGATCTAAAAAATTAAAATAATTTTCGCTGGTACGTGAGTGTATGGAACGTTTATAGATACTACGTTTACCTAAGTATATTATAACTCTTTATGGTTTAAATCACTTCCAAAGTTAAATATAAAAATACTTGTAAGAACTAACTTGTTGAAAACTTAACATCGATTCGTTAATCATTTTAAGTTCAAATGGAACCAACGTTACAGGCTCGAATGTCAAATAACCAGCACTGTCGTTCTGCGAGGAGAAAAAAATTATAATTAATCAATTAGTTTCTTTACCCAAGTAAATTAATTACTAATGTTCATAGATTACGAAACCTACTTTACTAACAACTTCTAAAACCATGCTAAGCTTCATTCCATAGTTATCTTCTAGGTAGTAACCAACCTCTGAAAATAAATTATTCAATATTAATGAATGTTAAAAAAAAATCAGACTGTATCTAATTATTATATTCTTCGGCAAAGTTACCAGCTAATAATATGTATCCATCTTTTAATGTGTCGTTTAGCTCATTTCTATAATCAAGATCAATAGGAGCTAAAAAATATTCACAAATTAGACTTTTACCTCTAAAAAGTAAAAAAAAAAAGCTTTCTAGTCAAATGCTTACATTCGTAAAAGTTTGAGAAAACTCCGATACCATGTCCGGAGCCGTGTGGAAAGTCGAGTCCAATATCCCATAGTGGAGTTCTAGCAATGATATCTAATTGACTGGTATACAAATGAGCAGGAAAGGTAAAACTGGCTAGATTTATAAGACCCATTAACAGACGAGTATAAAGTTCTTTGTACGGATCGGTAATTGCATTGTCGTCCATGATAAAGGTTCTCGCTAAAGCTGTCGTACCGCCTGTTGCGAAGAAAAGGTAAGTAGGTTCCTATTAGTGAGAAAAAAATTTTGCGGCATTATAGTGGGGTACTTATTTCCCCGCGGATGGATTTACTTACTCCAATAATGTGCTCCTGCGTCGATAATAAGTAATTTATCTCTTTCTATAATTATATTAGTAGAATTATTTGGCACGTATAAAGGCATTCCGGTATTAGGACCTGATGCTACAGATGTAGGATAACTTATACTCCTACTAGATGGGTCCGCTAAGCGAAGCTCGTTGGTAATATTGACTACCCGCAACTCATCTACGTCCAACGATCTTCGCAACTATTTATTAAATTCAATATATGTTAAGTATTTGCATAGCTTCAAATGAATTGTTTTTTAGCAGCTTTTTGTACCTCTTCTTCGATTTTAGCCATCACGTTACAAAATATCATTGCATCTCTGAAATGGGCTGTTCTCATACCTTTTCTTTCAGCTTCATTTTTTTCAGCCATCATACTGATCATAGGAGACGGAGCCGATTTACGTTTATCAACAGCTACCTAAAATTTGAACATTTTAATCACCTACAATGCTGTCATTTAGTTAGATAAGTAAGTACTGATACTAATGATCTGATTAATAAAATTGCCTTACTGCTAGTTGAATAGCTCTACTGACTCCCGGACTAAAATGTGACAATGAAGGTAATAAAACTTTTTTTACGGTTGCAGGTAATTTTCTAAGATCATTCCATATACCTTCGTAATCATGGGGTCTGAAAAAAAAAGAAAAAAAAAACAATAACAATGAACTAATTGTAATCTATTAGGCACATACATCAATCAATCATATGTACATATAACTGACCTAACGCAATTTGCAGAAGCACATGACTCTGTGGCCAAGTGATCTTTCAGACCTTGCAATTTATCCTGAGCAGTATAAAGATGCACTTGATCTTTGGTAACCAAAAGATAGGATTTCAAATAAGGACCGTAAGGTAGATCAAAACCTCGTATATTCAATAACCAAGCAATTTCATTTAGTGCAGTTATTACTATAGCGTCACCATCTAAATTCTTCATCGCATTGCGTAACATGTTCAATTTATCCCTCCATGTTTTACCTACAAAAGATATACAATTCAAATAATTATTTCATTAATTTCTAGACGATACTTTTGCAGCCTGTAGTCGCCACCATTGTCACCAACCAGCAAACTCCTCCGTCCAGACAAACGCCTCTACTACCGGCATAGCTGGTCGTTCATTTTCTGTCCAAATCATATCCACCAGATTTAAAACTATTGGCATTAGTATCAAAGATTTGGATGCAAGTGGACGACCCAGTATATCCCACTCGCTGTTTGGAACGAATTTGGGATCAACGCCTACTCTCATACTAGATTGTAATTCTTGAATTAACCACTCGGCGGCTGCTGCCTGTCGGTAAAAATTCAATTATGAAACCAGAAATTGCATGTAAACGAACTTGACGCTTTTAGATTTACGATGCATAAAGCCAATATAACTATGTTTGCGTGGTACTGTATGACACCGAGTCTCAAATCAATATCATTCAAAACGAAAAACATTTTGACATTTTTGTAGCTATTTTGTTTTACTGTACAAAGTAATACAGATACGTAATACGCTACATAAGCGAAGAGGTTTTCTAAAAAAAAACAAATCCTACTTCACTCAGTGGACGGCATTTTTACGTAATTCAAAACAAACCATTTTAAACATTTCAACGCTTACTTATTTTTAAAATTATTAAGTTAATTTTATCAACTTTTAAATCATCGAGAATGTAAACATCGCGGCGCATGTCACGACTTAAAACCTCTAATCAACTATCTACTTTGGAAGAAAAAAACTGTTGAGTCATTATTCAAAAAGCAACAATCATCACTTAACATCAATTACAGCCAATTTCGAATGTCATATCAGTTATAATATCATGAAGCATGGTAAGAAACCACTTTACACAAAGTCTTCTGCAGGGTAGTTCGTGGTTAAGATTTTTATAAAAGATAAATAATTATACACGTATTTTAAATAAATTTCAGTTTTCAGGTGTTCTATCCACGGATTTAGAGGACGCACGATAAATAAGTATCGTTCGTTCAATATCGTTGGTATGTATTTTCCTTTTTACGAATTTATCTTTCAAATGTTTCAATAGTTTAAAGACAGTAATGACGAATGACAAATAATAGTATCTTCCTACAAACTATCCCCTCACCCCGTTTACGTACTTATTTTTTCATAATAAAATGAAAAATTTGTCTTTTCATAACTACATTGTTGGGTACCTGACCTATTAAAATGTATCAGAACAAAATATGTTTGTGTATGTAAAAGAAGTTGCTAGTATATTTTTTGCAGGCGCAAAAGTCTGTGATGAACTGCTGGATTTATTTTAAGGAGGTGAATAAAACTTAAAAACCAAAGGTAATTGATCTTTTTTTGTAGAAAAAATTAACTAGTATGGTTTTTCAACGAGGATGGTCTGTTTAATTCAAAACAATCTCTGTAAACAATGACCTCAACCAGATAAGATGCTTTACAAATTAATTTTAAGATATCATATTGATTAATACCCATTGTTTGGTATCAGATCTTTTTAAATTGAACAAATATGGAACAGATCTAACAGATCAGAACACATTGTAATCATCGATCACTGTAATGCATAAATGCATAATATTGTATGTGTCAGCAAAATAATAAACTTTGCATGGTAGCAAAATTTAAATAAAATTATAAAATTTTTAACAGAAAGTTCTATCTGATCTGAAGGTTTTGAAAGCGATTTAAATTTCTGTTTCATTTTAAAAATAAAACCACATTTTTCAAGAATTTTTTAAGCAAGAATAATTCTAATTATAAGATAATAACCCCAAAATTGAAAAAAAAAAAAAGTTTGGTAAACTACCATGGTACCAACCATCATGTTATCCGTCCGATAAAGAGTCCAATCACAGGATAATTCATTATTTGCTTGATAGTGATGAAGCTCATCAGTCCAAAATCCAGCTTTAGTTTTAGTCACGATTGCTAATCCATAATTTCCAGAATATCCGGAAATGAATTCCAGTCTTTTATCATAGTCTGCTGTGAAATCATTCTAAAAGGCAAACAAAATGACAGTCATTCATTAAAAAATTAAAAATTATTATATTTTATATTGGTACAATTTAATTATTTTTTAATCATGTAATCATCAGAGATTCAAATATTCAGTACGATTTTTACTCATTTTTAAAAGAATAAAAATATATGAAAAAATTTAGACAACTGATAACAGATATCAGATGTAATTATCAATGTTTACATAAATCGCCACCATTTTGTTACTTTTGAGTCCTGATAATTCATATTTTAATTTCCTTTTTCTGCGATATATATTTTTTTCACATTATAATGCATGTAAAATTGTGGTACGTATGCTTAACGTAGCGTAAATAACATCCCCTAGGAACGTGTTTAATTGCTTATCATTGAAAACTGAAGCATTTTGGACTGGAGTTCGGTATAAAATCATTTTACAGAATTCAAAATTCATCAATTATTCATCTCCTTAGTTAAAGTACGTTTGAGCCCATACATAGAACATCATCTTAAAGTAAGTAAGTTTCTAAATGCATTGATAATTAAACTTTTCTACTAGTATTTTAGGGTACGACGTCGAATCTATGAAGACGTGCCCGAATAGTACAGACTTCAAAACTAAAGAATTAAAAATTAACGAAAATCATGTTAGATGTGGAGATAATTTCCGATCTTTCAATTCAACACTCAAACACATATTGCCGTATGTTTTTTTCCTCGTAATCGTATGCATAGAACACAATTACGTAATACGTAAAACACGAAAGATGCAAATGAATTGCGAAATCGCGAAGATTACAATCAAAAAAGAGAAACATAGGAGAAGAAAAAACAAAACAATTATTAAAATTTTAAAAAAATTTAAATAATGCAACGTTCAATGTTGAAAGTTGAAGGTTGCCTTGGAAAGTTGTAGAATATACCTATGGAGCTTTAACCAAGGCGGAAAAATCGCGTGCCTTTAAAAAAGCAGATTTTAAATACGAATAAATGAGCCAAATACCATATGATTAGTCCCTCCCCCCTTCCCTCCACATTGTTCAACTACGAAAATACAAACCGATATCGCTTCAAATTACCAACTTCAATGGAAAGCCTCACTGTATTCGTGCGAATTGCCAATAAGTACCTTTTTTATGAGTTCTCTTGGTGATCGGATACTTCGTATAAGTAGTAGATATGTAGGTACCTGAATAAAAAAATCTTCAAAATTGACTTTTACCACTCAAAAAATCCCAACGAAGTATAAAAGTTCATGAACATTGCCCTTTTATTGCAGGTTTTTCGTCTACGGTATTCGAACGTGCCTAAAATAACTTGGAACGAAGATAAAATACGCGTAAAAATCGAGCTTTAATGTGAATGAACTTGATCAGATAATGACGGTCAATGCGGATATCCGAATAACATAAAACCTAAGTATGCGAAAATTAAATGGAAAGGTACTTTTGATCAGGTTGATATATCTGACTATTTTATCATTCCGTGGTATAATGATCTATACTTTTATCATGTGTATAAATTGTATTCTTTATTTAATTTACTTTCTCAATTCAGATATTCAATATATGCGTAAATACGTGAACGAAGAATAAGCATCTAAATTCTATAATTAAAAAATATTCAAATCTTTTTACCATGTGTTCGTCGTATCGTGTGATGACATACGCATCTAAAGCAGGCCCCTGAACAGAACGTACTTTGGTCATTTCTTCACGTAACCTGCGAAAGAATAAAGTTAATTCGGCGATGCGATATCGTAATTAAATATCGAAAAAATGAAGCTGGAATATTTTAAATACCTTTTAATACGCTCTGATGTATCTATCCTGTTTTGAGGGGACATAACACCCTTCATTGGTGGACACATTTTTCTTGTAATTTCTTGCGTTATCGTCTGTCCATTCACCAGAAGTACGACAAACAGCCAAGACACAAGGAAACCTGTTCAAAATAGAAGATAAAAACCTTAATCACCTTCACGTTTCGTTAACCACAAAGCTAATTTATTTAGCGATGACTGAAATTTCTATCAACGCCCGCGAGTAACTTAGTAAGTATAGGTATAGTAAGTATTGAAATGATATTAAAAAAAGAAAAAGCATTATCCTTGAACTATATAAAAACATTGCATCGGCTTCAATTTCAACAAATAAAATTCGTCCGAAAATCGAAACAACCACGAATAAAAAAGAATATATTTTTATTATCTAAAAAGGTGTCACGTGAGAACTGCTTATAATCTAATTTAAGACATCTTCGAACAATTTTCTTTCATATACCTACTAAACAACCGATAAACAAAGGAATCAGTTTTTTTCATGAAAATCTTGACAGTTGAATGATAGTTGGACTCCATTAAGGAAAAAAAACACCACAGGCGATATTAATGTAACTTCCTCGGAAGAACAGACAACGCCCAAAATAATGGCACACTTCGGCCCACGACATTTAATTGCGGAAATATTTATCTTTTTTCTGACAATGCGTTATTAATTCCAGTTTTGTGAAGTGTTCGTATTATTGTCTCGATCGAACAGATTATGAAATTTTAACGATTTATGAATAATTCGACTCTTTTTGCTAGGTATCATTATTTTGTTAATTATTGATAAGTACAGGTACACGCTGCACAGACATAAGATAAATGTGAGCCTATGGATATCTATAAACACCAGATACTTATGTATGTACAATAAGCTACCCTTTCCACCATTTCGTACTAGCTACCTAACGAAAAATTATTTCCATTGTAAAATCATGTTTTTATTTAAATTGATGAATGTGTTTTAAAAATTGTATTTCAGATTCATTGAACCAATACAAATCTATAATAACACTGGATCATCGTCCGACGGATCACTGTGATCAATTTATTTCGTACTGTCCCTCGTCAAGTTGAATTTGTTCGTTGTAAGTGGTAAGGTTATGAGTATGTAACTCATTATTTGTTTATTTATTTTTTTAATAATAGACATGCTCAATGAAAAAAAAATTCTGAACGATTTCACTTTTGCTTAACTTCCTAATCTACAAAAAGAATTGCTTTTGATGAGAAAAATATACCTACACAGTTTACTTTATCATATTATTATCAGTTCCCGCTGATTAGGAACTAGGAAATGTAATATCACAGTGCACTTAGAGAAATACAAAAGTGTGAATTGCAATCGTTTTCGTTACAACATTAAATAGGTATATCGTCAAACTATAAACTGTAGATATTTATTTGCTAAACGATCATCGCGCAATAAATGATCGTGACAAATGGGAAAATTCTTTTACATTGGAGTTTCTACTTCTAACGAGGATTTATTGTATTAATGAACAGTGTAGTACATTAATATAAAATAACATCGCACGAACTTTTTTTTTACTCAAAATCTAAACACGCACGTAAACATAACACTGCTAAATTGACGCTAAATTAAATAGTCGAATTAAAACAAATTATTTTTTAAAACTTAAGTTAAAATCGATTCGTATTAAAGCATAAAATCTTATCAAAAATTTCGCGTGTTCAAGAACAAATATTTCGAAAAAAAAAGAAAAATAAAAGTTGCATGATTTATACCTGCAAAATACTCGTACAAAATTAGCTAAACGATTAAAAACAGATATCCAGCTGTTAAATTCATCTATATAGAACCGGAAATTTGGAGGTTAATTAAAGCACCTTGGAAAATGTAAAATGCAAACCAATCTAATTAACGGCATCGAAACGCAAAAGGTTTTGATGAAATTAAGTGTCCGAATCATTGAAAACACCCTTAACATCAAGTACAAATTTTTCTAAAATTAGTATCGAGATTATGAAAAGGAAAAAAATGACCTAGATTTTTAATTAAAACATTGAGTATTAGGTACCTACCCGAGTAACACTTATTTTTAATAAGTTTGGGATATGTATTTATGTGCGTTTTTTTTTTCGCTCATTTTTATAGGTATATAGACTGATGCCGTGACCGAACCAGAGGAATTTCTCTACCGAAAGTTTTAAAAGGTTAATTGATACAGTATTTGAAGGAAAGTACTAAATGTCAGTTTGTTAGTAGGTTAAATTTTCCGTTGGGCAACACCAATAACTTCATTGGAACGATAAGTCTGACATTTTACGCTATATTGTTCGTACACGTCGCTATAAGTTTTCCAGGCAGATTGTTTTTTATGGTGGTGAATGTGTATAAAAACAACCTGAACTAAGGGCTTTATGGCTTGACTGTCAAAATAAAACTCATGAAGTTGCATTTATATTTTTGGTGGACAAAAACGAAACTAGAATTAACTGGGATTTTATTTTTGGCTATGTAATAAAAAGAGGAATCATACCAATAGCGTACGAATATTTTTGAAAATATTATTCTTTAGAATTTTTCTTATTCTGATTCCATGAGAATCACTTTCCAAATTCTCGGAATTTTACGAAGCCAGAGTCGGATTTCCGATTTTTATATAATGGGTGTTCCACATTAACTTCGCCATCCTTATACCAGTGATAGATCAACTCATGAGACTTACATGTATAATGGTTAGCATACCCTGAAAATTGAAGGGACTGAAGTATGCTATTTTCGAAATTTAATTTTTACCCAAACTTGCTGAACACTTTGAAAATTCGTAGAAAAAAAATTAATAATGATACGGATTCGCTGTTTGCTCTAAATCATAGTGCATACTCTCGAGTGTGAGTGGTAAAAAATCAAGAGTAGGGGTGAAATAGTTCGTAAAATGTTACAAAATAAGTACAAAAAACATGAATAAAAATTTTCAACTTTTCTAGCTTTTGTGAATAATTAACTTTCAAAAAACCTATTATGAGCATCTCATTGAAAATTTTTAAAATGAACGGAGAGCATCTTCAACTCGGTGGTTGCGGTGGTAAACTCATGGATTGCATTTCTTCGGAGAAAAAAAATATCAGCCGAAGAACAGTCATTTTATGATAGCGCTGCAAGGAATATAAGTGAGAGACAACGATGAAAATATCAAGATAATATTTAATTTTTTTAATTTTTTGAGTATAACTTTTGGAAAATCCATTACGAGCTGTTAGCTAAAAATCTTCAAATTGAGTAGTAACCCCCCCCCCCTCTCAATGGTCTAAGCAGAAACCCTATAATTTGCTTCCCAACGGAACAAAAATATATTGAATATTATAAAATGGAAAATCATAAACTCAGAAGAAAAAAATTGGTAAATTTCAAAATTTTACCATTTTTTCTTTATTGTGAAGCAACTTTTAGAGTTTCTGTTCAAGCCATTCGGTGGGGAGGGGGTGTACTACTATCCATTGTAAAGATTTTTAGTGGGGAGCTCATAATAATTTTTCCAGAAATTATTCACAAAAAACTGCAAAAATTGGAAATTTTTGATTGCATTTTTTTTTACGTATATCGTCAAAGTTTGCAAACCTGCTCATCCCCATTCTTGATTTTTTTTTTCATCGCCGCCGTTCACTTATATTCCTTGCCTTGTGACACAATCGTTTTACTTATTTCACATTTAACTTCAAAATCTGACTTTTTTTTTCTATTTTTGTTCAAAATTGACTGAAAGCTCTTATTCCATGTTGAAACGACCCAAAAAGTAAGTCGGGTCTTTCGATGTCGCTCAAATTTTTTTGCGACCTTCTCTTGATGGTATAAAGGAAAAAATTACTGTCATTTCGACACTAACCCTTCTCAGGGGGAGAGGGATAACAAGTACAATGTTCTAATAATCACAATTTTTTGTCAAACAGCTCAGCTTTGAAGATTTATATTTCAGGATTGGTTTGCGTGGTTTTATTGGTAGTTATTCAGAAAAAATTTTCACGAATATAGGTTTTTTATCCTTGTTTTAACTGGTCAATTTTCGAAATGAGATCTCAGCATCCTTGAGGACTTGGAGGTTCTCAATTTTGGTTAAAATTCAAAGAAATGGTAAAAGTAAAGTGACATATCGATTTCTACTAATTTGAGAGCGCTGAGTTAACTAACCAGAGTTAGTTTTTGAGTCGTTTTGACACGGAATGAACCTGATTTTTTTTTCTCCCTTTAAATGGAACCCTCGAGGTTACCACTTTAACCACTGAATTGAAGATGCTCTCCCGCTCATTTTAAAATTTTCTAATGACGTGCTCATAATAGCTTTTTCATAAGTTATTCACAAAGAACTAAAAATGTTACGAACCTACTGTGTTTCAGAGCAAACAGCGAATTTGTATCATTATCAATTTTTTTTTCTATAAATTTTCAAAGTGAGCAGCAGGTTTGGGTAAAGATGAAATTCTGAAAATATCATACCTACTCCCTTCAATTTTCTGGTTATGTTAACCATTATACATGTAAGTCTAATGAGTTGACCCATCACTGTTATCAGGATGGCGAGGTTAATGCGGAACACCCGGTATATCCAATGATTTTATTTATAAAGTTATATGATAACAAATCTATTATCCTATCGTTCATTCTCAGATACTTAATGTATCAAAATTAGGACGATAGACATTGCCATGTATGTAGTTTTTTTTTTTTTTTCTATATATTAGGTACCTAAACTAAACTTTAACAACAATCTGAAATTGATTTATTTCTAGGAATAGTTTCACTAAATATACCTTTGACTTGGGAAGGTATAATAAACGAAAGCTAGAAAAAGAAGATGTAATGCGTTTGGTCACGGATGGTATATCGTATTTTGGGGTTGTTCCTTACATATTTCCTTCAATACCGACCGAAAAGCCAGACTGCAACACAAGCGTGTAAGTATATTATGATTTTCTAAGTAGTCGATGATTCATTCGCTTATATCATTGAAAAGTACATACACCAAATAGAACTTGCAACTTTTTTCCCACCTAGGTACCATTTTAAGGTCGGGATATACTGATATATATATATATATTTTTTTTTTGGACATTGGTATCAGATAAATGTTAGTAGCGGTTACACAACGTCTTATCCATCATTGTGGAGTCTTGAATACCCGTGTCGCTGGTTACGGCGTATAAATAAAAAGTTGACACGCGAAAGCAATACAACCAAGTTGTATTTAAAGAAACGTACGTACGTAGGTGGGTAGGTAAAGGTACAGGTACCTACATATATACCGCCGCGAAAGGGGGTATTTTAAAAATGGCATAAAAATATTAGTGCTTCTTATCACGAAAGTAATGAAAATTAAATCTTTTTTTTTTTCGCTTCAAAATTTTCATTACCAAAAATGAAACAGGTAGCCGGTAGGTACATTGATATAATTTTTTTTTAAATCCGCTATACCTACTTTTTATAGTATAAATTTTAAATAAAACAAGTTCTTGACCTTTTGGAAAATTTAAGCACCTAAAATTGAGCGTTTTTGCGGTAAACGAACTGTAATATGCAAATTAGGTGATTGAAGCATAGCGAACTGAAAAGGTGGTTAGATTCGTTTCCTATTTTGGTAAAAATGTTCACACCGTTGGTAGCTATAGGTAGGTAGGTACCTGGTATGAAAGCAAAGGAATTTGTAACATTGTCGAATCACTGTATTCTACTGAAGCCAGCAATCTTGCGTATTATGTAAATTATATAAAATAAACTATAATGGTATTACTCACGTAATATGAAACAAATAACAAATAGATCGCGTTACAAATTTCTGAGACGTTTTCGAAAAAAAAAAAAAAAAAATGCCATTACAATTTCACGTTTATTGTTCTACATTAAGTATATGGCATATTTAAACGATTGAAATTTTTACATTTTTCAAAAACGCAATTTAACAATAAATTACACACCTAAATGTCGCTAAATGATTTCAATATTATGGCTCATTAATCCGTAGTGAATTCGTAAGTGACCTTTAAACGTTCTTTTGTGGAATCGATGCTCATTTCAAAGCACCTAACTTTACACATTTATCGTATTATACCTGTGATGGGATTTCCCCCAAAGTTAATGGTGTAAATTGTACCCTTGAATTTGATAAAGAAAATTTGTAAAAGAATTTGCATTTTTTTCTGTATAGGCAGGCAAACGTATTAGCTTATTTGTAGTGTTTATTTTCAAAATGGATTATGAACCTAAGTTTTGTGATTATCTGAGTATTTTTTTTATTTTCTTTTTTTTTGCGTTTGACATTTCGAAGTTATTCATGTTTGTAAGATTATTTTAGTTGGGTAAAAGTAAGAATTGCCAGTATTTTGGAATTGTATGTAAATAGGTCGGAAACAGAGTACTTAATGCACGCAACATTCATCAACCGTGACCGTTTTACAAATGAACTTCTACGAAATGAATTTGGCGCTGGAAAAACTTTACAACTTTCGTATCGCGATCAAAAAAAGGGTGAAAATTTACTTAATTTTTTTTTCCACAACGGTGTTAATGCCATGTATCAAGTATAAATTTTATTTTGCTAGGTCACCTATTAACGAGTTTAATGTGCTTAATTAGGGGAGAAAATTTACCAAATTTTTGTCGTCGAAGTGTAAACAGTAATATAATATATGGATTCTTGTATAATATACATTCGTGCATAGTACACGTTGCGTTGAAAATCTTGAATGATATTTATAACGTAAATAAGTATATTCTAGGATGTTATTATCAATACCGTTATCAGAATTGACAATAACTTGATTACCAATTACTTTATAAACAATATTTTTTATCGCAAGCTAGCACTGGGGCTACCAGAATTATCAAGAAAATCCTGGCCTGCCTTCTTGAGTGGAACTCTTCTCAACAAAACGTAACCAAAAAGTTTTAATCATTTTGTGCATTTTAAGTGAAAAATTTATAAAACCCAATACCTATCTATAAATTGAAAAATGAATCATATCATTAGGCTCATCCTTCAGGCAAAAAAATATGTACTGGGTGTTTCGCATTAAACTCCCTTCGCTTATACCAGTGCTAGGGTAACTCATGAGACTTACATGAATAACGGTTAGCTCTACTCAAAGCATCGAAGAGGGCTGATATATGCTATTTTCAAAATTTCATTTCCGCCCAAACCTGCCGCTTACTTTGAAAATTCATTGAAAAAAAATTACAGATGATAAAAATTCACTGTTTGCTCCAAAGCGAAGGGTATACTGCCGAGTACATGTGGCACAAAAATCAAGAGTGTCAAAAAAGTGATTCTTAAAACATTGCAAAACAAATACAAAAAAATATGACTAAAAATTTGTAACTTTTTCAGTTTTTTGTGAATAACTTTTGAAAAAGTCATTACTCAGTGGTTGGGGTAGTAACTCCGAGGATGTGTGTATACGAAGAAAAAATATTAATTTAAGAAAAAAAATATTTGGTCATTTTTTAACAAATATAGAAAGAAATTTTAATTTTGAATGTAAATTTGAGAGAAGCAAAACGAGACGCCGCAAGGCAAGGAATATAAGTAAGCGACTATGGTAAAAACATCAAGAATAGGGATGGAATGGTTTGCCAAATGTGGTGAAATATAAAAAAAATTTAGTTGAAAAATTTCAATTTTTCCAGTTTTTTGTGAGTAACCTATGAAAGAGTAATTTTGAGCTCCCCTCTAAAAAATTTTAAAACGAGTAGCAACACACCCCCATTTCATGGTCTGAGCAGAAATCATAAAGGTTGCTTCCTAATGGAAAAAAATTGAAAGGATTTTTCAGAAATTATTCATAAAAAACTGAAAAAACTGAAATATTTCAACTATTTTTTAATTTTATTTTTATATCGTGAGAATTTTTCAACCTGATATTCTATGTTATATTGTCAATGAAAACCAACTTATTACAGTATGTCGATCGTCAATATCAACAAAATCCGTTTTGGGGTCCCAGAAGACCATTAAGACCATTTTTGGCCGTATCAAATATTCATTTTTTATTTTTTCCCCAAAGACTATAATCACTCACTCTGCTCAATACTGACTGAAATCGCTACAATTCGATTAATCGGCTCAGTTTGGCGGCGGATTAGATATATATGAGTGGTGTTGACCTTGGGTCAAAATCCGGTTACGCCGTAATTTTGGGGGAGGAGGTGCTGAGTGGCCAAAGACGCAAAAATTTTCTTTTTTGTAAACCAATCGATAAAGAATCCAATGTTGTGTAACAAATTCACAAATCAACCTCCCAGGCCAATTAGGAGGGGAAATATGAGAGGGTTTCCTCTTTTTGACTTTGAAAAAGGACTGTTCTTCCCCTATCTTCCCTCCAAATTAAGTTGGGAAGTTGAAATTTGGTATTTACATTTAATAGGGGCCTCGACTTTTCAGCTCCATTGTACCCTTCACGGCTCCAAAAAAGTGGGTTTTTGGTTTGTTTTTCTCATTTTTTTTAGGTTTTTGAGTTTGTTCCTCGTATAACCTTCCTCCAAATTGAGCCAGGAAGCCGGAATTTGGTATATGCATTTATATTAGGAGCCGTAGATGTGCTTTTTGGAGTTTTCGACTTTTCAACCCCATTTCACCGCTTTCTGGTCGATTTTTCTAATTTTTAAAGTTTATTTCTCGCATAACTTACCTCAAAATTGGGCTAGAAAGTTGAAATTAGGTATGTACAGTCAGTAGGGGACCCAGATGTGTCTTTTGGTGGTTCCAGTTCTCGTTAATATGATATCTCCTAAAAATCAGGCTGAAAAAGCATCGCCTTGTTTTTTTTCTATTTCTGTTCGAAAAAAAAAACAAAAATTTTTTTTTCAATTCTTATTTCCTTTCTCCGCATAATTTCAGCCCTCGAACATAAAGCTCCCGCAAAATTTTCTTATGGGGTAGCATGCATAAACAAATTTGAGGAGGGAACTAAGTCCTCACAGGTATTAAATTAGTCGCCTCCGAGAGTTTTTCGGCTTATGCTGACATATAAATAATATATTTTTTAAGTTTTTGTTTTGTTACGCACATGGCTTAGCCTCCCCACCACCCAAACCGTATAGAGAGGTATTTCAAAATTTCTAGAAGTTTTCAACACCTCCACCTTCATTAAAAAAAAAAAAAAAAGAAAAAGAAAAAAGAGTCACGTCACAGCATCGATGTACTTAAAATAGGCCGAGCGAAGCGAAGGGAAAAATTTGCATAAAATCTAATGTGAAAAGTTGGAAAATGTAGATTTAAGGGCATTTTTGACCTTTAAAAATGATATTTCGCCGTTTTTAATCGTACAAATCACCACTCGATAAATTTTTTTCAAAATATTCACCACTAAACTACCCCTGTGATGATAATAGGATATTCTGAAGAAAGATTTGCTGAAATTTTGCGCAAAAACTAAAGAATATATAGCCTGAGCAAAGCTAGGGCAAAAATTTTGCGGCTAAGAAGTCAGAAAATGAGCTTTTTGACGTAATTCAAGCTTCAAGTGTTAAATTTGATTGTTTATTCACATATAAGAATAAACTTTCAACTGAAAAAAATCGGTCTGAGAATACAAACACCCTCCTGAGCAATTTCTGTTTTTTACACCTTGATAAACTTACTTACTGAGAGCTTTAATTATCTAAATATACCTGATAAAGTTAAAAAAAAAAAAAAAATGCAAAAAGCTCATGAAATCGCGAAGTTACAAATTTTTAATTATGTTTTTATGCGATTATCATACTTTCTTCGTTGGTTTTTTGTTTTGTTTCTTTGTTAATTTAGGTATTTGTTAAGTAACATCTCTTAAGAAACTGAATTACCTATCAAATCATTTTTATAGTGCTGGAAAAAGTATTATTTCAAATTTTTTACCCTGACTTGGCTTGGGCATGAAAATAAATGAAAAAAATTAATAACAAAAATATTAATCCATGGACTGCAAACCGATTAATAAATAGGTAATAGGAAGGTGCTCATGAAGTAAAAACATGTAGTTTTATATGGTGTAACCCTCCTTCCAGCTATTTATTCCAACATGAAAATTCATTTAAGAATTTTTACGAGCCCCAATTAGCTCCATTTTCGGGTAAGAATGTTTGACCGATCATCGTAGAAAGAAAGCTATAGATATCTGATAAAATATATTATTGTAGAATTTCGTTCCCTGATCTTTAGAAAAGTTTTTTGTTCAGATCTTTGTTTTGTTTCTAAATACCTATCTGTATATAAGTAGTCTATGGTGCACTACAAATTCATTAAACATCAGCTAAAAAATGTACAATGTTTTTTGCATTTCAGTTCGACAAATCATGTGAATGGAAACTTATTTCAATTTTCCAAAATGAGTATTTTTTTCAACAATAAACGTAATACCGAAATCATTGAAGAAGTTCTAATCCCAACATCAAAACCACGTGAAAATTAGATCTTCATTATTTAATTAAAACAGAATAATCTTTCGTAAGAATTTCATATCTCAAGAAACCTGCATTCTGCAATTTTGTAATCATGGATCATGTATCTCTGTCATTTTCCACAGAGTATCTAAAAAAGCAAACATGTACCTCTTGTGGAGAAAATAGGCAGCTGTTTCAACATGATACTGCGATCTAAAATGAAGCTCTCATGTGATTAATATTAATTGTTCGGTAAGTCATTCGTATCATTTTCATTGAACTTATTTTCAAATAATATCCAAGTTTGAAAACAGGAAATAATAAATAGTTGTAGTAGAATGTAAAATTTTTATCGTTAAATTATCGTACAAAATTTTCTTTATTAATATAATAACCGACAAAAAATTACGTTAAATTTTTTGTCAGTTAATCATATTAATAAAAAATAAAGAATGTACAAGAAAATAATAGTCTTACACAAAATTAATGAAATCGATTTCAGCATATTTTGTGTTTGATAGTGGTTGGAAAACAATATTTTTTAAAACTATTGATCGATTATTAAGAATAGAAAAAATAAGTAAAAATAATTCTAAAACTTACTTTTAATAATCATATTGTCAGCAATTCGTATTCAGCACCGGCACCATAAATGTAAAAGTCACCGCTAAACAATACTGAATCATGTAATAAACAATTTGAAAATGTAGGTGGAATCGTCGTCTAAAAGGGAGGTACATCCATTGCCTCGTGTAAATCATTCGGCGCAGTCTCTAATTAAACTTAGGTATTGTTTTCTTTTTCTTGTTTGACTCTAATCTCTATTTTGAATCAAATTGTTGTTTTCGACTTTTTTTTTTTTTTTCGTAGAATTTTTCCAACACCAAATTCATTTGAAACTTGATAAATTAATGTTTCATTTACATTTTTTTTTATTTTGTATTTACGATCATTAATTTTTCACGCTTCAAGTTTCCATAATACAGTTTCCACGTTGAAAAATAAATGAAGCATAAAAAAAATTCTTTATCATCGTTTACGCACCTATAGCTTTATGCAATTTATCGCATTTGTTTAGTTTAGTAATGATTTTTTTCAAGGTAGTATCTCTCGGATCTTGTGCAACAAAATGTAATGCGAATAAAAAAGTTAAATATCTCGAGTGTGTGGCCCTTTGGTCTGCTCATTCATCAAAATATAGAACTATTTATAATGTAATATCCTATTCATAATTTTTTGATATTCAACAACCGTCTACTAACGTTTCCTAAAAATGTAGATAAAAGTTTTCGCTTTGATTCGATAAGTAATTTCGTTTAATAGAAACGTTTTCATGTTATCATTTCGCACTTCTAAATCAATGCAAATGAGATATGAATTCGTCTGATTTTATTCCAATTTTATTTAAAACAGCACTAAATTAAAATTGTCAATTTACAAAATTCATAATCCGTAAGATTTACCTACATCTGATACAAAATAACAGTAAAAAAGGGATTCCCTGACAAGAATGTCATTACAGTTGAACCACTTTGATACCCTGCAATGAAGTATCGTAAAAAAATACCCTATTTTCGGAGTTCTGCAGAAGGTACTTCATTTGGAAACCACAAACCTATTGAATAAGAAAAAAATAAATACATAAAACAACAGATTACACAACAGGAAGCACAGATTTTATTCATTTCCCGTTTACATTATTTTGTAAAACAATAACAAAATTTTATAGAAAAAAAATTAATAAAATAAAAGAAAAATATAGGTTATCAGAGTTTTTTTGAATTTCAAATCGGCTTGAATTAGAATAGGTACAATACCTACATAAACAGTAAAAATTTTCAAGTTCGGCCGCAGTTCGATGACACAAGATGAATTATTCTTATCCATGTTCGTAAAATAAAAAAATAAAAAAAAAAGAAAAGAAGAAAAAATAGTTCTCAACATAGAAGCTACCCAGCGTAAAAATGAACTTAAACGATGTCACTTGACGCACTATCGAAGAACAAGAAAAACTGAAAACCAAAATAAGAAAAAATAATAATGTATAACCGCTTACAAAACCGTTCACTGATTTTCGTTATCTTTCCGCGTATTTACAAACAAAACGACGAAACCTGTACTATGAAGTATGTAAATTTAATAAAATAGGCATCAGTTAGAAATGTATGCGTGAAAGTGTAGGATAATTCAGCGTCTAGAACAATATTTAAAATGGCAGCTTTTAAAACCCGGTGAATTTAATAATTTTTATTTATCGTTTAAAAAAAGAAAGAAAGAAAGAAACCACGAAAAATGGCAACATAGTTTTTTTTTTACACTTACACAACTCGTTATTAACAATTACACAGGAAAATTAGTGTATACGTAATGTGGTTATTACTTGAAAGCTAAAAATTAAATCCGTCCATCGGTACACTTTGGTCAGCAGCGAATTGGTATTGTTCGGTACCTTGTGGACCAGTTTGTACAGACGGGACAAGTTTTGTGCTTGTAGTTTCTTCCTCAGTACCGAAATACTGTTCGATTATATCGTACGCTTTATGGTAAACATCCATATTTTCATGAGATTGCAAATATTCTATTTTATCGAGACCTGAAAACATAACTACGAATTAGAAGATGCGCTTCATTGAAGATTCATAGGCCGCAGTGAAGACAAACCTGAACATTCTTCTACGATCACTGCATAAGGATTAACAGTCGAGTGTAATTTAGCCGCTTGGTCGCCTACTCGAAGAATATTTTCAAGACCGTTCAAAGCGACTTGAATTATTTTCACATCTGGTACAGTGAGTAATTCGCACAACGGTGGAATACAGCCCTGCAATAAAAACATTACGTGTAAATCGAATATAAGGTTGAATAGTACAAAATCTACGAACCTAATTATAAATACCTTATTCACGAGATAACGTATGTGTTCAACGGTACCTCCCGATGTTGCGTTTGTAATAGCCCAAGCAGCTTCTTTTCTCGTTTTGAATTCTGATTTCGCTAAGATGTCGATTAATAAAGGAAATATATTGGCATCTATAACAGCCTAGAAGATGAAAATAACCACATCAGTATGTATGTCGAAAAACCTACATTAATTGAAAACGAAGATGATTAATAATAACGCTAACTTGAATTTGATCTTTATTTCCAGCCGTAATATTTGAAATAGTCCAACATGTTTCTTTACGAATTGATTCTTTTGAGGCGGTAAGTAAAGTTTGAAGACATGGTAATACGGAGCAGTTAATTATAACTTGAGTTTGTGTATCGTCACCTGTAACTATATTGCCAACAGCTCGTAACGCTGCTGAAACGACTGAGTGTTGATGGTGCCTAAGTGAAGAAAAAAGTAAGTTACAAGAATTGAATTTCCGCAGCCTATACGATGAAGAAAAAACTCACATCAATAATTCTACAAGTCTTCTACAAACACCAGCGTCAATGACAGCTTGGATCTTATCGTTAGGCCCATCCGATAAATAAGATAATGCCCAACATGTATCGGCCAAAATATCCGGGTCAGAATGAAACAATAGTCGAGACAGATACTGAAGTGCTGGAGAAACTTTACTGAAGTCCGGAGGAGGTGTTTTACCTCTGCACAAATTCGATAAAGCCCATACTAAATTTCTAACCATGGTTAATTTCGAAGACAAATTCAGTAATCTGCGAATCGAAACAGAAAAAAAATATATCAACGTGATGAAGAAAAATGTCTCAGGTCGAAGAATATAAATAATGATATGTACGCACTTCAATAGAGGACTTAATGCGCCACAATCCAAAACGTAATCGCGACATTGAGGAGAGTCACCGGCAATATTGCCCAATGCCCAGACAGTCTGTTCTTGTAGGTCTTCGTAAGGAGAATTTAGTAATGTTACAAAAATTGGTACCGCGCCAGCTGCTATCACAACTCGAGTTTGAGCCGAAGTACCGGATGCGATATTTGTTAGAGCCCACGCCGCTTCGAACTATACCAAAGACGTTTTAAAAGAATGACGATTTGTAAATATATATAACTCAATTATTCTGCAAACTTACTTGTAGAGTTTGACTACTTTCGTCTTGTAAGAATTCGACAAATTTTGGTACAATTCCTTCTTTAATTACATCATCGATAGGCGGGTTAGGTTCGCGCGATAATAGTTTTCGAAAGTGCTGCGTAGCTTCCAAACGTTCAATCGGATTCAGTGAATTTAAAGCATGAACCATCTTTTTCGAGATACCTTTTTCGGTGGTACCGATCGATGTGACAGATTCCTAAAACACATTGTGTTAGGAATTTCTACGAACATTCAATTTCAACGGTTTACTTACTTGCATCTCATCGTCAGAAATACTTTGTAAGTTAACATTTCGTCTTTTCGACAATTGCTCGTCTCGTTTTTGTTTACGTAACTGAATACCTTCTTCTTCTCGTCTTCTTCGCAATTCCTCAGCGTCAACCGACACATTTTTATATCGCTGTTTGTGGGCGGACATGATTCTGTTTACAAAGTTTATCAACGACTAATTTCAATAAAATTATACTTAATTACTACACCAGAATAGTTTATATTGAGCAAGATGATGTAATACATGAATTATTTCATTAATGTTAAATTTTCACTTAAGGGATAAAAATAGATTCGCGAGTGAAACGAAAAAAAATCAATTTAGATAAGGAAGTACAGCTGAGACAAGTGTGTGTTTTGTGAGTATTTCACATAAAGATACGTTTTAAAAAATTAATCAATTAATCAATCTAGAAAGGAAGTTTAATACTTACGTATAAATATCAAGAGATGAATATAATCATGAAATATATTGAAATTAATTTTATTAATTAAAATTCCAATAACTATATAACAATTCGCATAACTATTCACAATGTTTTTCAAGGTTTTTCGTTGTTTTTTTTTTCGTTTTTTTCGACATTTTTTTCTTTGTACTGTGAAAATACAGCCAGCATTGGAGTGGTAAACATAGTGTAGGATTCGGTATGAACCTATTCTTACGATTTTTTCTTTCTCTTTCTCTTTGACACAAATTGGCACAGATAAAGATTCGATTTTTATGATTTTTATTTCTTCGAAAATTGTTATAAAAAATAAAATGGAGCTGAAAAATGACGATATGAAATAAAGTAAATTTAATTTAGCTCAGAAACTTGAAGAACATGAATTGAATTAAAAAAAAAACACAATATTTACTCTATTTAGTTTAAATCATACATGATGGATACAGAGATACTCATGTTACATTGAAACACATACTATGCAATCAATAAAATTATCAACTTTTTAATTGGATTGATATAATAAATCATTATTTTCATCTTGATCATTAATTTTATTATAAACCGTTTTTAAAATGTAAAAAAGGAAGAGAAAAAAAGGGTAAAAACTTGAAGAGACTAAAGGAAATTAAAGAGAACAACGTATAATTTCACATTCCTACCTCGTATCTATGTCATGTCCGCAAATTGTATTTCTTTTCATTATTTATGACTGGTGAATTGTATGTAGTAGTAATTCGTATAAAGTTGAAATACATACATATTTTGTATTTTTATAATCAGTGGCTTCAGGCCTGTGCTCAGAATTATTTCAAGGGAAGGATTTTAATATTGTGCCTTTACATTAATAGGCTAACTTGAAACTTAATTCAAATTTTCGATGGTCAAATATGTTAAAATTTAATGTATTTGCTAAAAATACATATTTTCGAGGGAAGCAAAGGCAAAAATTTTGGAAAAAATATTTTCAACCATCAAAAACTGCATTTTTGAAGATATTTCAATCATTTTCACAATTTTTTGAACCTGATAGTCCTGTTTTCTATAAATATTCAATTTTTTATCATCCATGGGAGAGATTTCAAGCCTTCCCCCATTCATGAAACTGATCGGCTTCTATGATCGAGTAATCATGTGCATCTATGCGCGTAATATAAAAAAGAATGTATGTAGGTTGACATGCCCTTGATAAATTTGTCATAGGCAACTTACATTACTGAGAAATATATACGACGCGACTTCGGTTTCATACAGGAGATGTGAAATAAATTGCATACATTTTTCGCCGTAAATAAATGCTTTTCGTGCGAACTGCTTATGATTGCTGGTGACTCAAATGTTGGATGATTAGTACCTATGACTAATTTAGCGTGGTCATTGTGACAAAACGACTCTTCTATGTATATAATATACTTTTTGTTGAATGTGTATGTATACGTATACCTTGGGGTGGGTAAAAAAAAAACGATTATTTTTTTTCCCTTGGTACCTTGAAAAACTGGTTGGTAGACACCTCAAAAAATTCTCTCCTCGTATGAGCTCTTAATTTTAATAGGAACGTCCTCCGCCTTTCAGATTT